>CM042190.1:1487380-1607060 GCA_023539305.1 Ilex asprella | reverse complement strand
TTATATGTTATTTTGAATTAGGTGGTGATTGCATCGAGGTTGAGAAATAGGGCTTTGAATTGGATTTTGGGAATCAAGGTGAGTAGTTACTACTTTTTTTGGGAGAATTTTCTATATTCAATGTGTGAGTGTGTGCGTGTAGATTTTTTATATATATGTTGATGTTTGGGGTTGCAATTAAATATTTTGCAATTATGAATTGTTGCACATGTGAATTTTGAAAACTTTGTGGAATGATTTTATATCATTGCTTAAATGTGCTTTAGTGATGAAAGTGAAATTTTGTATGCATTGGGACTAAAATGACAGTTTTGGTGTGTGTGTTAAAATCATATTTTATGAGATGGAGACTGGGTTACCAAGTCTAAATGATAACAAGATTGAAAGTATACCGGCGTGATCGGTATAGGGATGTGCACATAAGTGCAGTCATCAAACTAGTGATGACAAGAGATGGAGCTACTTACCAAATTAGTGGTGACAAAAAATGGAGTCAGTTATCAAGCTAGTGGTAATAAACATGAGATGACAAATGTATTTGTAATTGAATGTGTGTGTATGAGTGGTTTGAGTTATAAATGTCTTTTTATTTGTAAAGTTATTTCGAAAAATGAGTGGATGTTTTGGGTTATAAATGTCTTTTCATTTATAAAATTATTTGTGACCATGAGATCATTTTGTTTGAATGATTATATGAGGGACGTTGGGGTACAATTCGTTATAATTATGTAAATATCAAAGTTTATTTTTGTATATAAACTGTAAGACTTATTTTCACAACTCATTAGAGGTCATTGTGCTCATACAAACATTTAATATTTTTTAGGTAAGTATCAGATTGAGGAGTAAGTCTACAGAGAGACAAATGATTAGAGAACTTGAAGATTTATTTTATTGTAGGTCTTCAGGAATAAATGTCTTTCATAGTTTTGAGACAAAATATTTAATTATTTTAGGGATAATATTGCTTATGTTTAGAGTAGTGAACCTTATGGTTTGATTATGGTTTTACTTAGTTTAATAATGATGTTGAGTGATGATTAGTTTATTCCTCTAGTATTTATTAGGTCGGTGGATTAGATCACTTTATTATTTGTCTTATGTTGTATTTTACATTTATTATGTATAGGGTTAGTTGGTTAAGGTCTTGGCAGCCGATTCGTTACCCACCCTATGTGATCCGAAGTGGGGGCGTGATAGTCTCTCCAGTCAAGTACTTGTCTAAAGATATCGTTTGGACTAATAATAAACACGCCCTCAACCATGCCAAGTACTTGCTCCGATTCAATTTTTCTAGGCTAATTTGGAGAGAAGGGTTATTTTCCAGATCACCCAAAATGGCTCACCTACTTTCTCTAGTACTTCCCCCAACAGTGGTAGATGTCGCACTACCTTCGGACATGTTCACCCAATAGAAGTGACACAAAAAAAACTCCACCAAAGAAGTAATCCACTACTAGAAAATATCACAAATTGTACCAAAAAGGAGTAAGAAGATTGCAAGACAGAAACCAGAGGCAAAACAAGTCTTCCCGACTGTGTAATAGAGCACTTGACACCTGAACTGTGTCAAATAAGGGTGTTGATAGTCCCAAAGTAACAAAACGCCTCACAAATCCAAGTAACACTCATCAAACCAGTCTAGGCATGCTACAATATGCTTAGTCGCACCCTTTTGAGGAGATTCGAACCAGTAACAACATTGAATTGGCTCAGAAATCGCAAATCACAAGCCGAAGCCCTGAAATTCCAAGAAACATTCAAAAAATTAAACGACTAAACAAATGCGTTCAAAAAAATCTACAAAAATCATCATGATTGCTAAGGTCAGCATGTCTGACTTGAAAGAAACACTGTTAAAGTTTTTCTAAATAATCTGACGGCTTGAATCTTGAAATCTTGATTGATGCATTGAGACCAAGTTGAGTTATTATAGCGTTATGGTTTTAAAGAATAAGAGGGAAGAAGAGAGAAAAAGATTAGGAAAAGTGTATCTTGTATTAGGTTAAACACCTACACCAATATATATATATATATATATATATGTTAGGGTTTTAAAGAATAAGAGGGAATAAGAGAGAAAAAGATTAGGAAAAGTATATCTTGTGTTAGGTTAAACACCTACACCAATATATATTTATAGTCATACAGTGCAAATGCTAAACTATCCTTATTCTAGTATTAATGCATAACACAAAATTAGTCATTTACAAAACATGTTTAACACCCTTCTCAAACATTCAATCAATCACATAATGCACTGTGTGCTCAAATTGAAAATGCATATGAAAATAACAATGATTAACACATGCAATGTATTGACATAGAAATCCTTGGAAAAAACCACAGGAAACCTCTCTAGAGTTAACCAGAGTCTAATACACTATCCCAAAATCAGTTTTTAAACACTTGAGACTTATACTTCAACCAATACCTTGGTTAGACGTTCTTTTCCTTTCAATAAACCTCTTTGCCAAATAAACACACCGATGTCTTGTATAGCTTCACTTGGATTCTCCATCATAATGGATCTATAGGTCTCTAGCGATCTTCTCTGCCAAGATCCATAGTATGCACACTTGGCAATGGGTTTGGTCTTCAACCAAACAAGTTTTTCTTCTCCAATGTATGAAGTTAGATAGGAATTATTAGATGGTAGCCTTTGGATCTAGTGATCTAGAGTTGTAGCTCAAGCACTCAAAGTGTGAGATATGCTGAAAATGCTCTCAAGAGGCTTACCCTAAGAGTTGGAAGGCATTTCTATTGTTATAGGCTCGAAACAAAGTTAGTCTTGGGACTCAACAAAGCACAAATTCGCAAACAACCACTTGAGTAGTGTGAGGGCAATAGTCAGTAAAATGAAAAAAAAAATTCTAAACCAACCTAGGAGAGTTGGACTACTCGAGCGACCAAGGAACCACTCAATCGATCTCTAAGACCGCTCAAGTGGGGCAGAGGACGACCCATGTTACTCCTCCATTATTCTTTACCTGATTTTTTTGCTAAGTCTTTTAGAGATCCCTCTAGCAACGGCTAGTGAACATACACCAGTCTCTACTGGTTTTTTTTTTTTTTTTAAAGAACACCTAGAGCCATACTCATATCAATTACCAATTTCATTTTAACACTAGTCATCCTAAGTCAAATAAATTAAACCAAGGGTTCTTAGATCTCTTAGGTCATTACCTTTATCTTGAATATGGAGGTTCATACAGATCATTCATTTGATGTAACCTAAAGCTTAATCTTCTGCCTTCTATTTGACACTTTTTGGATCTTCATCGTTGTAAATCATGACCATGAAATATATTCAGATTTACAATAACTTCAAAAAATTAACCAATTGGAAAACATAATCTAGCAATTTTAATTGTAATTTTTCGGTTTATAACAATTAAATGGATCTCAGCATCAAAGTACACCAGAGAGTTTTTTTCCCCATAGTGTCAAGGGCGACAAAATCAAGTTTCGTGAGGTTCGATATTACTATAAATGACAAAATGTAATAACACAATCAAAATCTAATAAATAATGAATTAGAAGTTTAGATAATAATAACAATAAATCATACAGCATTATTAGCGAATCATGCTCAAATATTAATGAATTATGAGCATCAATTAAGTTGACGAGTTTTTTTTTATGATAATAGTTTATTAATAGCTATTAATACATAAATTTGACATGTAAATATATGACTTGTCGTAAAAATCATTTAAATTTATATAGTAACTTAATAAATCAATGCGTAAAATTAAAGTACATAGAACTAAGGTCTTCAAGAAATTCATGAATTTTAAATATTGATCCGAAATCATCATGACTTCCAAACTATTTAGGATTTTTTTGAATTATAAAAACCGATCCGAAGTCTTTATCACTTATATGAATTCTTTTTTTCAATAAGTTACATATTAAAGAATAAATATGAATTGAAAAAACAAACCTTCAAGAATGACACGGAACATCAAATTTTTACTAATCTTTAACTTCAAAACAGCATTTTTGCTCGGATGATTAGAGACTCATGCTAACAACGTATTATAAAACCAACAAAATGTTAAGAGAACAATAAACAAAATTATATATAAAAACAAGTCTTTCAAAGTTTTAATATATCAACGCATTGATCTTTACAGTCACATTATATTTTTTCCTCTTGCCTTTTGTTCAAACTTCGGACGGCCTTTCATAGGCAAATACATAAAAGACTTCATTGTGTCGAATGGAGGTTGTGAAATTTGAATGGAGAAATGGGTGGTGTATAAAGGTACCGGAGGTTAGGAGGCATTTTAATGTCATGATGGTCGTCCCCATTTATTCTAAATTTAGAATAATTCGACCTAATTTGAGAAATTAGAAGTAATTTACTCGAACATTAAAACTCACAAGAAACCTAATCAATATGATATAGTGAAGTAACATCTCGACTTTTGTGGCAGTGGAGCAGAGGCTTGACCCACCCTTTAAAGTGGTCAGACGTGCATCATTACTTTAGCACATGCACGAGTCAAGAAGAAAGCCACTAAGCACCAAAGCAAACCCCAAACTTCACCTTTAAGAATAGATTTGATAATTCTACACACGGCCTGCAAAACCAAGAAGAAATTGACGAGTTCAGATTTAAATATAACGGGATTGGATGTAGACAAATAGACCAGTTAGGCCCGTCAATAACAAGTCTGACACAAAACCAATTAAACATGACCCCAACCAGTAAAACACAACTTCTGTCACAAACTCGACGTAACACCAATTTAGCTACAAACGGTCAAAAATGAGTCACATAGAGTAAATTTTAACATGACACAACTTAGTCACCAACTCAACACGATTCCAACACCACCCGACTCATTGTCAGGCCTAGTTGAGAGAGGATATCCCAGTTGAGATGTCAATGTGAATTTGACATGTAGAAACAGGACTGCCTCCTCTTACACGGATGTGTTCACCGGCAAATATTTCCGAGCACAAAGGTCTCCTGGTTCAAAATCTCTTACCTGTGCAACAGAATATATTCCTAAGTAGAAAATTGTAGGAACACAAATTGTCGCCATTCTTTCTCGACTGAGATCAATCAGAATGAATCAGTAAGCTACAAAGTAGATTTCCCCTCACCAGTAATTCACTACCATTGATACGAAAACAATCTGTCAAATATGATCAACCGTACATAATACATCAGATTTCACACCAAGGAGTATGTCCAACTTAATATACATGACAAGAATAGGTCATTCAGCACTGAACTAAGATGAGAATGAACCATGAATCTAGCAAAAAATGAGAATTGAGCAGATCTGCCTTCAGGCATATACTTCTGTTTCATCTTCCGGTCTAAAGAGGCTAAACCAAGTTCTTTTTTGAAGTTGCTCGCTGCATACCTGCATAATAATTCTTACACAGGTGGATGAAATTGCATACTATCCTGAACTCTTTCGGTGAACACAGCAAATTTAAACAAGCATAAGAGATTTTTTTTTCTATCCCTTTCTTCTCTACAGATGTTTTTGAACCATCTTTGTCTTGGACTAACATGCAGAGACCTGACGCATTTTATTTCAAACGGAATAGGTCAGATCCTTGATGACCGGAATCAGCAAAGAGCATCGTGCTCACAATACAAAACAATAGAGCTTGCCCTCTTGCAATTGCAAGTATGGTGCTACACTAAAAGAACAGATTCGTAGTGAAACATTCGAACAAAAAATTAATCTTAGACATAAATCTTTTATTTCGCTAAGATTCATGACTTTTAGCCGCTATGGATAGGTCCTGGTATAAAAATAAGCACATAACCCCTTTGTATTTTTAGACTAAAGTGAAACTCTTTCGTTTTCCATCCAAACCAAGAGGTGCAATAAAAGTTCCAAAAATGTAAAGCAGGGGTGGGAGGGAATTGTTTCCCCCAAAATTTAAATTCCAACTGACCAATATGCCTATATAAAACTGTAAACATCTACAACTCCTCCAATATCCTCATCCTTCTCTCTGACTTTTTCTCTGTATTACCAACTTTTCATTTGCAGTGGGGGACTCACATCCACCCATATACATGTAAACACACAAGATTGGACACACTCTTGCTCTATATACTCTTTCTCCCCCTCTCACTCTCTATGTGATTTGTGTAGGCAATGAAGCTTTATCACTGTCATTCATCACTGCTAATGGAGTTGCTGAGTAACCAATCCATGCATGATATTAAATGTGTTGACACATGACAACAGCACTATTGGACCAGAATTTGAGAGTCTCTTGCATGCGTAACCTGTAATACCCCAATACAGGTATGTGTTTGGATTTTTCTTTTTGTTATATAAATGTATAGAAAGAGAGGAAGTTGTCTAAAATAAAATAGAATAAAATTAGTTGTACGCTAATATGTTATGATTAAAATTATAATTATAAGAAATTAGAGGGACTTAAGTGGCATTAAGCATAACTATTATGTCTATTAAGTAAATGACATGCCCTAGGTTGCCTTAGATGTTGGGCTGGAAGAAAAAGGGTGGGTGGCGGCAGAAAGAGAGAAAGAGAGAGAGAGAGAAAGAGAGAGGGGGAAGGAAAGAGGAGAAACAAAAAAAAAAGAGGTGGAATCCACTAAAGGTATGAATTGATTATTTGTCTATGGGTGTTATATCTTTATTTAATTCAATGGTGTAGGGTTTATAATATTGGGATATATATGTATATATATATACATATATACACATATGTTCATGGTGAAGAATGGTGATAAATATATAAATGGGTTTGATTTGAAGTTGTTAATTTAAGTATTTTGAGACCTACTATAGTTGTTGTTGTTTGAGGCCTTTAAGGAAGTTATTTAATGTCTTTAAAAGAAAAAAAAAAAGGGAAAAGAGGGGCTGGTTCAGGATTCTGCCGAAGGTAGAAGAAGAGCAAAAACCAGAAATTATAGAAAGGTCCCCTAAGTTTCAAAGAGTTTTATTTTAATCCCTATATTTTTCTAAACTTAATTTTAACCATTTTTTTACTTGATAAGTTGGAAGAATAGAATTTTTGAAAATCTATGACAGTCCCGTAAACAGAAAATTCGTTTTTCAAAGAAATTACACTTTGACCCCAAAAGTTTTAAAAATCATGATTTGACCCCCAAAACTTTAGAAATTTTTCTAAACAGTCAAGAATACTTTCATACACTATTACCTAATATTAGAAAGGATATTTATATATAAAAGATAGATTAAGTATTTATCAATGGGTAGGAAGTATAAAAAATAAAATATAGAATCGCGAAACGCCGAAATTAGGAATAGAGATTGATTGTTATATGTTATTTTGGATTAGGTGGTGCTTGCATTGAGGTTGAGAGAGAGTACTTTGAATTGGAGTTTGGAAATCAAGGTGAGTAGTTTACTACTTCTTTTGGGAGAATTTTTTATATTCAATGTGTGGGTGCGTGTGTGGATTTTTCATATATATGATATATGTTGATGTTTGGGGTTTGCAATTGTGAACTGTTATACATGTGAATGTTGAAAAAAATTGTGGGATGAGTTATATCATTGCTTTGTTGATGAAAGAGAAATTTTGTGTGTGTTGGGACTAAAATGACAGTTTTGGTGTGTGTTGAAATCATGTTTATGAGATGAGGACTGGGTTACCAGGTCTAAATGGTAACAAGTTGTATACCGGCGTGGTCGGTATAGGGATGTGCACATAGGGGCCAGTCATCAGGCTAGTGATGGCAAGAGAAGGGACAAGTTACCAGGCTAGTGGTAACAAGAGATGGGGCGAGTTACCAGGCTAGTGGTAACAAACATGATTCAACAAATGTATTTGGAACTGAGTGTGTGTGTAAGTCTTTTGGGATATAAATGTTTTATTTTATTTATAAAGTTATTTGTGAAAATGAGTGGTGCTTTGGATTTAAATGTTTTGCCATTTATAAAGTTATTTGTGATCATGAAATTAATTGGTTTAAATGATTATGTGAGAGGAGTTTGGGTACAATTTGTTGTACTTATGTGTGTATCAAAATTTATTTTCGTATATAACTGTGGGATGTATTTTCAAATCTCATTAGAGGTGGTTGCTATTCACGGGCCATTGTGCTCATCCAAACATATAACATTTTTCAGGAAAGGATCAAGGTGAGGAGTAAGTCTGTTGATATACAAGGGATTAGAGGATTTGAAGATTTATTTTATTGTAGGTCTTCAAGAATAAATGTCTTTTATAGTTTTGAGACAAACATTCAATTGTTTTGAGAATAATATTATTTTTACTTAGAGTAGTGAACCTTATGGTTATTCATTGTTTGACATGAGTTTAATAATAATGTCGGTAAGGTTAGTTTATTCCTCTGGTATTCATTAGATCGGTGGAATGGATCACTTTATTATTTGTCTTCCGCTGTATTTGGCATTTATTATGCACATGTATGGTGGGTTAAGGCCTTGGTGGCCGGTCCGCTGCCCACCCTATGTGATCCGGGGTGGGGGTGTGACATAACCTAATTATGATAAATTGGAGCCAGGCAGAAATTGATTGAAAAATGCCTTCGGATGAGGCCAAGGTCGTGGAGTACAGGTAGCTTGTTCTAGGAAAGTACATTCATACAAGGCCACATCTTACTTAGACAATTCCCCTGCATATAATCAACTTTACGAGTATGGAGACATTTAGGAGTCTGGAGACAATTTAGAACCAAAGAAAGCCATGAAACCATTGAAGCTGAAAGGCAGCAATTACTTTCTCAAATGATTCCCGACTCGCATGTAATTATGAATGGAGGAAATATATAAGGGTTCATTATGACCACGGCACAGGTTATAGATGAAGAGAAAGGCAACTTGTGTGTGTGCCGTATGTGCTGTAAGTGTGTGTGTCCGCAAGGGTATGTGTAGGAGTATATGCATGTATAGATACATACAATATCTACAAAATAAAACAGGAAGCTCCTGAAACAAAGAGTACAACAATGATCCAGATCGTTTATATCAAATGACTAATCTTATAAATTATATTTTAATCATAATAAACATTTTAACCACGGTATTTTAAACATTGACCATATTTACATTTAAATTTATTTTTACCACAATAACCATTTCAACCATTGACCATATTTACATTTTAACTACTGTAAACATTGTAACTACTCTTACAGGTTAATCACGATAAAAATTTTAACTCACTTACATTTTAATCACATTAAAAGAAAGAGTACACACCTGTTGTGCATTGCACAAGTAACCCTAGTCCATATAAAAAAACAAGAAGCTCCTCAAACATAAAGTAGAGCCACAGGCCAGATATCGATTGCATCCAACGACTAATCTTACAACTCATAGTTTAACCGCCATAAGTATTTTAATCACAGTAACTATTTCAACCAATATCCATATTTCCATTTTAACCACAACAAACAATTAATCACTTCTACATTTTAACCACCCATTTAGATTTTAGCCACAGTAAACATTTTAACCATTACATTTTAACTATGAAGCACATATACTTCGTTGAAGTTAATGTACCAATATCGGATACGATACTCGTCGGATATTTGAAGATACGTATTGAATACACTAGTTACGTATCCGATAATAATTAAATATTAGGATACATACTTTTGTGATCGAGCAACATACCACAAAATTCACTAGGTTGATAATTTTTTGAGATGAACTTTTAACTTCTCCTTTCGAATTCACATACCATACAATACATTAACAAAAATTCATATTACTTCAAAGGCACATGAGTATTTCTTAAGTATTATCTATAATTATATGCCAAAAGAGCATAAAATAAAGTTGTTACAGTATAATCTTAGCAAAAATTACTTCTAAATTCTAGATAAATATTAGTTTTGATTCCTTTAATTAGTCACTTCACTTTGTGAAAAAACCATAGTGATACGATATATATTTTTTTGAAGTTAAAAAGAATTACTAATTTTTCTTATTGTGTGTTAAAGAACTACCAAAATATATAAGTATTAAACTAGTTGAAAATAATAAAAATATTAAATATATTTTATTATTGCCGTATCTTAACCGTACCCGTATCCTACTTTTTTAGACTTTGTCATATTATTGTATCCATATCGTATCATACTCATATCCCGTATCCGTATCCATACATGTACTTCATAGCATTTTAACCATGTTAAAAGAAAAAGTATACATTTGTCGTGCATTGTACGGGTAGCCATAGTATATACATAATATCTATATGGCTTTGGTATATCTCTCTCTTGAAGAAAGGAAAAGGAAGCACACAAGACGAAAAAAGGGTAGAGCTTTTATTGCATTTTTTCGTTAACAGTATTTGAATTCACTCGGGCTAAAAAATGTAATGGTCTTTTTGACAGGAAACAAAAATTTTACTAATAAGACAAAACCTACAACTCCTATCTATGGTGAATAAGGCATCCAACCCAAATACAGATTAAAACAAACATAAAAAAAGCAAATAATAGAAGCATAACCCTTCTACATGCCACATGAAGCAGTCCAACTCATGGTAATACAAAAAAGGGATGTTTGCAAAATCCTTAGTCAACGATGCCCAAAAAGAAGTCAAGAAAACCACTCGGTCCCATAATGCTTCCACTTCCTCACTTTTGTCTTCAACGATCCTTGTTCCTTTCCAACCAAATGACCCAAATAGTAACAAAAAAAACACACCGCTAAAGGTCTTCATCTTCCTATTTCCATCCCACCCCATATCATCCATAAACATCATAACAAAACATAGAGTTAGACGCCACCCAACAAAGTTCCACAAAATTAAACAACTTATTCTAAAGTGAGCATGTGATGGGGCAATGCACAAAAAAATGATACACACTTTCACCATCACATCTACACATTACACACCAATGCAGAGAAAGACAAGTCTTAGGTTTTCTTCTTTGAAGCACATCAATAGTGTTAATCTTGCCACGAGGAATCACCTATGCACAAATTTGCACCTTTGAAAGGTACATTGGCTTTTCAAATCCTCAATGATGGAATAAATAAAAGAAGTTTGGATTCATCAATTAACGACTCAAAGAAGGATTTACATGAAAAAACACTTGTTGGGCCAGTATGCCAACATCTTTTATCAACCTCATCTTGGATCAACTAGACCCTAACCTCACAAGGATGGAAAGGAACACCAATAACTCCAAGTATTCTCTATCATTAACATTGCTACGAAAACCAAAATACCAAGAAACCGGCATAAAGTAAGACCGAACATGGGAAGAGACATAATGACCATGGGCGGAGCCTACCTTCAAAACAATTACTCATTTCTTTAAAAAGTTAAAGAAATAAAAAAAAAGTAAGTTCGAGATAAAATCACATGTTTTATTTGCTTCATTTCATGAAGAAAGAATCCAAACATGTGAAATGACCAGATATCCAAGTACACTTTTTTCAATAATGAAACAGTTTATTATGGCAGGTTTCAAAAAAGAAACAAAACGGTTCTAGATTGAGTACAAGATGAATATTATGTGGAGTCTATTGAAAATAATTCAACTCCGACAAGAATTTTCTGTACATAAAAACCATTCTAATCTGGCTTATAAAACATATCTTTAAGGATATTTGGGATCCCAAGAATATGATGTCATAGGAGCAGGTGCACTTCTTTTGCTTTCTTTTGGTCTACTTTTGAGTAGGCCTGTACAGCCCGTGAACCTGACACAAACTTGATAAATGAATAGAATTGTTATACCTGTTTGGTAAATGGGCCGACACGAATTCGGCTAAAATACGACACAAGCCCGCTAAATGTGACTTCTACAAGATATGACTTTGATACGGCACCAGACCAACTATACACAATTATAAATGGGTTGGGTATGAGTTAAGCGAATTTTCACATGACAATTTATACGTGACACGAGCCCGACACAACATAACCCATTGTGAGTCCCGCTTTTGAGATCATAGCTTCTACTGCCAAATCCTAAGGATGTTCTAAAATCTTTTTTAAATTCACACGAATAAGACTAATGGTATCTTTTTTTTTTTATTGGGCGGGTGTTCAACAAAAATTGCTCTCTTTCTCTATCTCTCTCACACACACACATGCAAACACACGTGTATGCATTTATAAGATCACATAAAAAATAATATGATATGATTTATTGCGGTTAAAATGATTTCAAATGCAAAACGTATCTAGTGATATAAACTATTTCGTCATACCTCTTTTCTCCAGTAGCAGCACTATAGTGAAGGAATGCTGAGGGATCCAACATTAAGCAATCTTGGCAGTACCTGTTCCAACAAACCGAGCATTGAATGATCATAAAAAAATCATACAAGTGTAAGGAATTTGTAGAAAAGGTTGTTTTGACAACACAAGACCTCTCCAAGTCGAGCATTAATTTTCAGAGGCACAAAATCATCAGCTCGCGTTACACCTGCATTTATGATTGCTGTAGCAGCACCTGTTTCATGCGCAGCCCTGTAACATCAATTATAAGCCTCAATAACACAACATATACATGAAGTTTATTATTTCACCCTTTTCTATTCTCTTCAATGAATAGGATGGAAGCATTGAAGCATTCTCTACTTGAAACAAGAAAATCCTGATGCTATCTAATCGTGTGTAATAAAATAATGTAAATCAAATCCTAGCTAGATCGGCAGTTAAAAGTTCAACTCAGCCAAACAAAACCTTTTCCCAACATTTTTGGGGTCAGTTGCATGAATCGTATTTCGTCAGTATACTCTATTAAGGGTTGTCATATTTTCTATTAAACCCTACGCTATCATGTTTTCTAGTAAAAATTGCCAACTTCATGAGTCATGAACATCCCATGGTGATCCATTATTTCATGCATTGGGCCAGTGAAAAAATGTTTAGATTGCTAGGCCTGAGAATGTGGATTTTGAATTTATGATTGTCCGTTTGCGCCAAGACTGTCAGATGCCCTACTTAGCAGGTCACAATAGCAAGAACATCACAAGATGGTCATCTTTTTACAAAGAAAGACATTACTCAATTTCACCCATATAGAACAGGAGTACTAGAAGGAGAGGACTAGGTATGAATCTAATCTTTGCTATTACTAGCACAAACTAGCGGCCAAAAAGCCAACCATGTGGTTGTTAGCCTGATCACTTTGCCATTGTACAAACCAATAGCCTCTTTGACGTAGCATAAGCAATTCACCTAACAGCATCTCTGCAGTATTTAGTAATTCCGTATCAATCCCTTTTTTTAACTTATTATTTTAGGGCTTGAGAGCACATCCACAAACAAACTCTTGAATGCACTGCCAAGAAAACTTGTTACTCATGCAAATCCCAAAAAGTTACACAGAAAGTATCTATTATGTATAGGTAAACTAAATCCTGCAGTTCCACCGAAACTAGTTTTTAGTTGCCACAGCAGCACATCTATCATGTTGGTCAACCACAAGAATGCGTATGTGCATATTATTTCTCTCTAATGCAGACCCCAGTCTTATTCACATGTGACAGTAAATTGTGGTTCACAACGAATTCAACAAGCAAGAAAATGTACTATATAACTCCTACCTAATAAGCCGAAAAGCAGACATGGTTATCAGAGATGATCCAAGTGCAAGAAAACCATCACATTCTTTTGCAGCTTCCAATGCTTTGTCAGCTTTATCCTTGGGGACATTATCACCAAAGAAAACAACCTTCACAAAATTCAAATAAGGAACTTCAAGAGGATCACCTCAAGTTTATTTTTAGTGTTGTTTAAAGAACCAACAAAGTTGCATACCAATGCTGAGAAATGCTAAAATAATGAAAGTAAAATGAAGAGAAGTATTTTTTACTAGGGCATTGCTTATGAAGCCTTTTGAAATCATAAATACTCATATTAGATCAGAAAATAAATCAAATTAACGACAAAACTATATTAAACTTGGTACAATGTCACAATAAGATGAGGAAACAAGAAAGCCTAGCTTATCACAAAGGACATCCATAATTCTAGCATTGGGGATTTGGGGGCATAAGAAGAGATTACCGTTGAAACCCTTACAGCTAGTTCTAAAGCTAGAATCCTAGCAATTTATGGTGTCTTATAGACCTACGCATCTTTCTCAAGAGCGTTAAAATTTCACAGCATTAAAATTAAAATTGCAACAAAATCCTTATATTTATGTGACTGCAAGTAATATAGATGCAAAATTATCTTTTGGACAATATTTACAAAATTTATGTCTATCGGAGCCAGTTTTCAACCTATTTCTCAAATGCTACACGATGGAGCTGTGTTCCAACAACTTATTATCATTCAATTTTTTTTGTCTTCATTACAATAATCAGAGGGCTAGATTCATCACCTGATAGTACCTCTAAAGTTTCATATGCATACAAAGCAACAATTTCAGTCAACTAAGAGAAAGAAGACTTCATCAGCAGCAAGTGTCTACCATTCATTATGTTTCTCGTATCACCGTCTGTTAACTTCATTAACATGTGACAATCATCAGCTACTGAAATTAGCCAAGGACAGTTAAGACACTCCATGCAAGGAAATGAATGATATCAAGCTTATTAAAGTGAAAAAGTGTGAAAATATCAAACTTTGCATGAAAGTGAATGGAGTCACTTGCAGGTGCCTTAAGCTCTGTAGTGGAATGTGGTAGAAAATGTGATCTTCACGAAGAGAACAAAAGAAGTTGTTAGATATACGTTTGTAATTAGCTAATTTCGTGAAGTCCATTGTAAATTTCAACCTATTCCATGGTCATAATGTTATATAGATTAAAGATCCAAAAGCGTCATTAAAAGGAGGAGATCACACGTCAAAGCTACATCATTCATACTCCGATTGCACATTCAAGATTAGGACAAATGACCTAGATATCTAAGATAATCTCTAAGTTTAATAGACTTAGGGGGATAAGAGTTAAAATGGAATTAGGGTTTAATTCATGAATGGCTCTTATATGTTATTAAATGAAAAAGATTTTCTAAACCATTTGTGTCTTGAAAAAATAGTTTGAGTCATTAGCAGACCCCTCTTAAACAACACCCTTTAGTAATCAAGATGACAAGTTTTTTACTTGATTTTAGGCTTAAAAAACCGGTAAGGACCGTCATATACTCATTAGTCTTCGCTAAAATGGCCTCTTTATGACTTAGAAAAAAAAGAGAGAAAAAAACCGAGAAAATGACCCACTCTATGAGCTCGCTCGAGCAGTCTATTCTCCTAGGCCTGGTTTGAAATTCAATTTTCATTCCTCTGACCACCATCCAATGACAGCCCTCCCACTGATTGAACAGTCGTTCACAAATTTGAATTTTCTTGTTGATTAAGATTACTCTTATTTTAGACCTATAAAAAAGGAGAGTATTTTTTTCAAGTACGATAAGCCTCTTGTAAGCCTTTTGAGAGTAAAAATTCATCTTCTACCTATAGAGCTTCCATCACAACCCTAGATCCCTAAGACTCAAGGCTTCCTTCTAGAGATTCTACCCAACCTCACTACTTAGAGCGAAGATTTTGAATGGTGTAAATCTAACCCATTAGTGTGTGCATACCGAAGATCGTTGGCCTACCGATGATTACTTGATGCCTAAAAGATCCTTTGTGGAAGTGAATCCAAGTAAAGTTACACATAACGCCAAAGGAGGGCCTTTGGCGGAGAGACATATTGAAGAAAGGAAACATCTAATCATGGCATTGATTGAGGTATAAGACTCGAGTCTTTATATGTTAACCTTAAGATAATAGATTAGGTTTTGGTGAACCATTAGAGATTCCCCGCGATTCTTTCTGATGAGGGGTTCTGCGTCAACAAATCACTTACATTATTTATTGTTTATGCATATATACTTGTGATTATTTGCAAACACACACACCATCTATTTGTATAAATGATTGATTGAAATCTTTTCATACATAGTTGCATTAAGATTTTGGGTTTTGGGGACGTCGTGAAATTGAGTGTTTGAGTAAATTTATTAAATATTAATTAACATCAATCTTCATGGGTGTAAAAGATCGTGGTGATTAAAAGGGATTCTCATTAACTAATTAACCAATTATTGTGAGAAGAAGTAATTGTAGTAGATTAAGTTTTAATTTGTAATCAATTATGCTTAAAATCCAAAAACCCATTCACCCCCCATTAGGTAGTGTTGTGCGCACTACATACATAATTGTGAGGAAAAATCTACTTCGTTTCTCCTCCCTTCCAAAACAAGAATTGACATCAAAGCATGTTACCTAGAGTTACACGTAGACACACCTGAGTGTTTTGCCTTCTAGAGATCAATTGTTAATACTAGTTGTAATACCCCGTTCCATTTTGACAAGGAACTAGTTAGAGAATATTATCTTAGAATGAATAAGAAAAATTTTAAATAAGAATTTAGAATAGTCTAGAAGAATATAGAATATTAGAGAAGTTTCTAAAAAAATCTAAAATAGTCTAGAAGAATTTAGAATGTTGGAGAAATTTCTAGAAAATTCTAAAAGATTCTAGAGAGTTCAAGAATAACCTAGAATAGTCTAGAACAATATAGAAAAATCTAAAATGTTGAAGAAGTTTCTAGAAAAATTCGAAAAGTTCTAGAACAATTGAGAAAAATCCGGAAAGTTCTAGAAAAATCTAGAGAAGTCTAGAATATTTTAGAAGATTCTAGAGAGATTTAAAATGTCCCGGAAAGTACCGGAAGGACTTAGAAAGTTGGAGAAGACTTTAGAATATTCTAGATACTTGTAGAATTGTCATGTGCAAAATGAGCTTGAAACCAAGAAAGATCTAGGAAAGGAGAGATGGTAGAATATTCTAGGGAATGTCCCCTAACAATGTCACATTCTAGAATAATCTCAAGATGCCAATAAATAGAGCATTTAGGATTAGATTAAGATAGAAGGGGCAAAAATAGTCTTCCACTTTCAAGAAAGAATAGAGAGTAAAAAAAAAGAAAGGAATAGCACCTCATCAAAGGAGAAAGAAAATTGTAAGAAAAGAGAAAAGACATCGATAGCATCTCACTCTACTTCGGGTAAGAAAGAACACTCAAGAAGCATATCATTTGGACTTGAGGTGAGTGGTTTGGCATGCTACGTATTTTTGAAAATTTCCCGTATCCCTAAACATTTTTAAAAAAAATACGATATGTTTGTTCATTATTTCCTTTATCAAATGTTTTACTATGTGTCTAAATACTTGTGACATACGATGAATTCTTTTGTAAAGTATTGTGACTTAATCACCTGTTTATATGGTGAGACTTTGTGATGGTAAATGGGACCAAAATTAAAAGTCCAAAAAAATTATTCGTCTGTGTGCAAGTGACTCTGGCCACTAGGGAACAGACCCGGGGAGGCTGAGGTGACCTTGTGCTCAACGGTTGAAGGAATAGTGTCTGGTGCGTCCTGGTGATCTTCACCGGATCGTCTTAAGGAACAGACCCAGGTGAGGTTGTGGTGACCCTAAGTACGATGTTGAATCCAACCTTGAGATCTTTTGATATTTGATATTGGTTCCCATCGATTATTGGATATCGTACAGTCTCCACCATTATGATATAATTCATCATTGTGGTATAATTTTTGCTAGAAACTCGATTGTGTTATTCTTGAAAAATTGGTTATCATAGTGAAGTTATTTTTCCAAATATTTGATTAACATGTCGTTTGCCAAAAATATTTTTCAGCTACTTTGAATATGCATGCCTTTTAATTCACTGGACTTTTTAGCTCATGCTTTCAAAATAAAAAAATTTCAGATAAACAATTGGAGTGTCGATAGTGGACTCAGGGAATTGTTTGGGGACTAATAGTGTTGTGACCTCCGTAGCATATATCATATAGCCATCTTTACTTGTTTGGATAATGGGGGCAAACAGGTATAGGTATGTTGACTTTAACATATTGATATGAGATCAACTTAGTGTTAGTGTTATTTTTCACTCCTATATTTTTAGTTTATTATTAGGCTTACGTGTTCCATAGGCTATCGATCTATGGTTCACGGCCAGTCATGCCCTTGGAGTTGGGGTGTGACACTAGTTAGTTTTAAATGGAGTCTCAAAAAGCCGGAGGTTCAATTACATGACCACCATTCTTCAACGGGTTTAATTTCGCGTATTAAAAAACTAACATGAAAGCATTTTTAAAATTCATAGACAAGAGAGTATATTTGAGTGTGCAAGAGAGTTGGAGCCCTTCCATCGCGACTACACCAGTAGAAAGTGGTGAAGTGTTGGTTGAAGTGAAACCCAAAGCGTCGTATAGGGAAGAATTTTAAAGGCTTGAATGTGATATTAAATGTCGTGAATCCGAATGAGTTTCGAAGAATCGTTATTGCGAGACTTCCAAAGAAGCTTGGAACATTTTGGTTATTTCCAATGAAGGGACTTTCATGGTGAAGATGTCAAGTCTCCAAAGGTACAACTCTCAGTTCAAGAGTTTGAGCATACAAGATGATTAAACAT
The DNA here is from genome assembly GCA_023539305.1 of Ilex asprella. Classification (NCBI taxonomy): domain Eukaryota; kingdom Viridiplantae; phylum Streptophyta; class Magnoliopsida; order Aquifoliales; family Aquifoliaceae; genus Ilex; species Ilex asprella. The sequence continues at coordinate 1,588,641 of CM042190.1, read as the reverse complement.
TTAGTGAATTTTACACTAAATTGTGCAATATTGTAAATTCATCTTTTGCATTAAGTACTAAGGTTGACGATACTTCTATAAAATGAAAATTCTTGAGATTTTTACTCGAGAGGTTTTATGCAAAGGTCACGTCCTTTGAGACAAGTGTCAATATGGAGTATAGTTGATAGAAGATTTAATTGGGTTGATATTGACTTTTGAGATGAACCTTTCATCCATTAAGAAAGTCAAGGGCATTGCTTTAAGCTTAACTAGAGAAGGAGGAAAATTTGAGTCACCCCGATTAGGATAGAAGAACCTAACCTTAGTTGTAAGAACATTCAAAAAGTACTTCAAGACTAGCAATGTAGAGTCCTCAAAGTTGAAAGGAAAGCCTAATAAACCAACTACTCTGAAAGAGGGAAGAGAGAAAGGGGAAGACGCTCTCGACACAAGGTTGAGAGAAAAAGGCAAAGCTTCCAATGCTATGAGCGTTAAGGATATGGACATATAGCTTCGGAATGCCCGAATCGAACAAAGTAAAATTCGCCCAAAGAAAAGAAGAGAACTATAAAGGCGAAGTGGAGCAATAGTGAACGTGAGTCAACATTGATTGATGACTTCTCTTCTCAAGATGATGAAAAGAATTTCACGACCTTTGTAGGTTCAATCTCTTCTTTCCCTAGAGAAACCTCAACGAATGAAGTTGAGACAACTCCTACCACGATGGTAGAAGACTTAGCAGAAAAAATTCCCACATGTGTGCAACACTGGAGGATGAAGAGTGTTTTGCAGATATACACGATGCATATGACCAATTATATGTATAATTCTTCAAACAACAAAAAAAGTATTTTTCTTGAGTGATCGGGTCAACTCAAGTGAAGAAGGTGGAAAAGCAGTTCATGTAGACTTGGTGAAGCCTAAGACCCAAATATGTGGACTAGAGGAAGAGAAGAAGTATTTCCTCGATCGAGTAAGCTTCTTTGAAATAGCATACAAGCTTCTTTGAAAAATCCAAAAATAGTTTTGATGTCAATTATTGACATTCATTTTTAGGATTTATGTTAATTGCTTGATTTGTTTTTGTTTTTGTTTTTGTTTTTGTTTTTGTTTTTTGCATGTTTATGCATATTTTTCTTTATATTTGTTTATTTGAAAAATACAAAAACATTATAGAAGAAAAGGCCAAAAACAAAAATTTCTCTTATTTTTATTTGTTAATGATCATGGTAATTTACACTTTGGTTTGCATATTTCATCCTTAAATCAAAGTTTAAATGTGCATTGCAATGAGTCATATTAAAGAATAGAGAATTTGACTTAAATCTTATTACATAATTCACTAGACAAAGTCTCTTTCACCTCAGTGTGCTTGGATAGTATTTAACTTTGAAAAATTCAAAACCAAGTGCACGTCTACCATTCACATTTATACCTAGGTGTCTTCTTAATTTGAACTATTAATGATCCTCAGTGACTCGGAGTGTTTGTGATAGGTGAATACATGACTAAAGGTTAATTAAACCCTAATCTCTTAAAGATGTCAAAGGCTAAATGTGAGAAAAGAGCCAACTATGGCCAAATTTCAAAAAGTGAGGCATAAATAAATGGTTAAAATAATTGCACTCGAATTGTTGAGAGTACTTACACTTCATTCAAATTGTTCATTTGTAAAACTCATAGACCTTGTGCTAAACTTGTTTAGAAGCATATTGATAAAGTACAAAATTCACAATCGTGTTAATTGAAACTATAGAGAAGAAGGAATAAAAAAAAATGAGAGTTGTCTAAAAAGAAATATCATTAGGACACTCACTAACCGATCATGTATATACTTAGACAATACATTAGAACTTCATGTTAAGCTTATTAATGATTTGAACTAAGCAAAATCCTAATGTGTGAGAGTTTGGTTTCACACACGTTGCACATGAATTAGTTTAAATTGAACAAAATTTGAACACGTGTGAGTGAATCTTTTAGGTACTTATGAGTGGAATCAAGAAAATTTACTCTTAACTAGCCTAAGTATGTTGCATGCGAACATTGTCAGAAGAGTTTGTTCTAATACTCAAGTGGAGTACATTTTCAAACTTAACATGAAGTCACCTATTTTATACTTGTTTAATTTTTCACATATTATTTTACTTGTAAACAACAACTAAGAGGAGAACTTGATATGTTTGACATTGCTATATCAATAGGTTCTCAAGCATATGGAACAAATTAGTTCTAAATATTTTATATATTTGCAATTACATGTGGTATACATAAATATGCCCTTTTTTAACTTGGTGCTTACTATATTTATGATTTTGGTATTTAATTCTCTAACATATTATACTTTTCCCAAGGTTTTGATTTGAGTGGTGATATGCAAGACTATGATCTTCAAAGTAATATCTTATGATGTAGATCTTATACTAAGATAGAGATTTAGGACGTGTGAATGGGTGTTAAAATTAGGTTTACAATTCGTTATGTTCAATAGCAAGGATCAAAATTTCGTTTCGATGCATTGTTTTGGTCACCTAGGAAACAGAAACGAAAACGGAAACGGAAACGAAAACGAAAACATAAATGTTTCGACCTGTTTTGAAAACATAATGAAAAAAATAAAAAATTTAAGAATTATTTTTTCAAAATATTGGTCAAAATATACCAAAATATCTTGAAATACCATGAAGAATTCCAAGATAATTGTGCAGATGCATTGAAATATAACAAAACATTTCGAAATATTATGGAATATCTCGAAGTATTAAAATTTTGATTCCATGATTGATTCGTTTCGGTCTCCTTGAAAATGGGAACGTTTCGAATGTTTCAACCATTTCGAAACGATATTTTGATCCTTGCCAATAATTTGTGGGTTGAAATATTAATTTTTTACTTGAGTATTTTGTCACGAAATTACCAAAAAAGGAGATTGTTAGATATATGTTTGTAATTTGCTATTTCGTGGAGTCCATTATCAATCTCAACCTCTTTTATAGTCATAATGCTATAAAGATTGAATATCCGAAAATGACATTGAAGGAAGGAGATCAAGCGTCAAAACTACATCATTTACACTCTGGTTGTACCTTCAAGCATAGGAGTTAGGACAAAGGTAATGACCTAGATACCTAAAATGATTTATATGTTTAATAGACTTTGAAGGATTATAGTTAAAATGAAATTAGGATTCAATCCGTGTATGACTCCTAGGTATTTTTAAATAAAAAAGATTTTCTAAGTCGTTTGTGTTTTGAAAACATAGTTTGAGCCATTAGTGAACTCCTCTTAAGTAACAACCTTTAGTGCTCAAAAGGACAAGTTTTTTGCTTTATTGTAGGCTTAAAAAATCGGGACCGCCTTATGCTCACTAGTCTTTGCTAGAGCAGCCTCTTTATGACTTAGGAAAGAAAGAGAGGAAAAGACTGCAGAGGAGAACTGGGCTCGCTTGAGCAATCCTTGACCCCACTCAAGCGGTCTCATAGTCGCTTAAGTGGTTTGTCTTGGTCAAGTTTGAAATACAATTTTCATCCCCATGACCATTGCCCTCCCACCGATCAAGTGGCTGTTCGCGAATCTGAATTTTCTTGTCGATCAAAATTATTCTTATTCTGGACCTATAAATAGAGAGAATCTTTTCTTCAGTTAGGGTAAGTCTCTTGTAAGCCTTTTGAGAGTTAAAACTCATTGTACCTATAGAACTTCCACCGCAACCCTAGATCCCTAAGACCCAAAGTTGTTTGTCTCCTATTGTTAAGAGAAATCTCTTTCTTCCTCATCAAATCAACCCAAAGAAAAATAGAAGAAAGTCGAGCTCCTAACTTCTATCTTTGCTTGTTTTTTGTTCTTAAGTACTCCTAAGCCCAACCTCTTCTTTCCCATTTATATGGAACAGAGGCTTTTAGTTCTACCACTTACAAGTTGAGAGATGTTCCATTCCATGGCGGATGAAGGAATCAAGTTTGAAAGATTTAGACAAGATATTTTTCATTTGGACAAGAGATGGAAATGCAGCACGCTTAGCATTGGAAAGATCCCTCTACATAGGTGTGCTATAAAACTAGGATAATTCCGAGCTTTTTGAATATTGGTAAGTTGTCCTTAGTCAGGCTCTGAAAGTACTTCCACTCATATGAGTTCAAGTCTTTCTTCACGCCTTGAGGATGCAAAATCAATGGCAGCTTATTCTGCTACAATAGGTTCAACTTCTTTTGCCTTTTTGTAATAATTGTTTTCCTTAGTGCATCCTATGGGCCTGTTTGTTGCCAGTGAAGAAAGCAAAGTGACGTTCAGAAAGTGAGCTAATCCGTGTAGTCATTTTTCTCTATGAATTAAATATTTCATTTAGGTAATGCCAAAGAGTAAATGCGGGCAAGGGAAGTCACTGGGTAGTACTCTAGGGTAGTTGACTTCCCCCTTACGCAACTACAGGAAAAGAAGGATTCTGGAAGTAGTCCCCTCCTATGGTTTGATGGTTGCTTCAATCAAGAATGGGTCATGCATTCAATCATCATGCCCCAACCTTACAACTTGGAGGGAAGATCTTTAATGGTGTAAATCAAACCCATTGGTGTGTGCATACTGGAGATCATTAGCATAGTCATGATTGCTCGAGGCCTAGAGGATCCGTTACAGAGGTGAATCCAAGTGAATCTACACATAACGTCGAAGGTGGGACTTTAGCGGAGAGACAAATTAAAGAAAGAGAGCATCTAACCATGGTATTGGTTAAGGCATAAGACTCGAGTCCTTGTATGTTGACTTTGGAATAGTGGATTAGGTTTTGGTGAACCATTATAGATTCCTGCGATTTTTCCCAAGTAGGGTTTCCACGTTAACAAATCACTTGTATTATTTATTGTTTATGCATATACACTTATGATTGTTTGCACATACGTACACTATGTGATTGTATGAATGATTAATTGAAACCTTTTCAGTCATAGTTGCTTAAGGTTTGGGGGTCGTTGTGAGATTAAGTGTTTTGAGTAAATTAATTGAATATTAACTAACCCTAGAGTTTAGGACTTCTACCGGTCTGAGTTATATAGCTAGTGCGGTCAGAAAGCCCTTGCATATTGATAAGTTTACTGCATCCAAGAAAAGAATCAGTATCAATTTTCATGGGTGTGAGGGATCATGGTGATTAAAAGGGATTCACAGTAATTAAGTAACTAATCATTGTGAGAAGAGATAATTATGGTAGATTAGATTGTAATTTATAATAAATTGTGCTTAAAACCGAAAAACCTATTTAAACTCACCTCTAGGCAGTGTCGTGCGCTTCACGTGTATAATCGTGAAGGAAGACTACTTCATTTATCTCCCCTTCTGAAACAACAGAAGTTAAGAAAGAGAGAAATAGAAAAGAGAAAAGGAGAGAGAAAAGGAGATCCTAGGTTGTATAGCTGCGTTGGAGAATTCCGTTGGCCACTAGAGTCAAGTTTGTGTGGGTCTAGGTCATTAAGGGTTGATAATTGAATACTGAGGCCAAGTTTTGCAAAGAATGTTAAAGACTTGTTTATCAGGCCCACACCGATTAGGTTGGAAAGTAGACCTAGTAACTTAGTGAGCCTAAGTGGTACATTAGGTTAAAATCAATTAAACTTGACTTACATAGATTATTATTGGCCAAGGTTTTCATTTTGGAAACACTTCAATACTAAATTTTAGGATCAAAGGATCATTTGGGCAGGCTCCTATGGCGCTCAAGCGAGATCAAAATAGATGGAGCCTATAACATCCAAAATCTGACATTTGCTTGGAATCCGAACTATGGACAATGATTCAAAATCTTAAATTCCGGAGGTTGGAGTTGTCTACCCACTTGGTTAACGGTTGAGCGAAAAGTGCCTTCTTGAGCAACCTTGGCTGGTGTTCCAACAATCAGATTTTTAGGTATGCAGTTTCCTATTTTCAACAGGATTCTTTCTATACTTGGTCTTAAGCTTTCAAACTATGCAAGGACGTCTAGATACATTTGGTAAGAACCCTGATGCGTATTGAGAGCTCTAAGTATTCCTTTGCTATGACCTAGCCTCCTTGTGTGTTAAGAGACATTGACAAGTCTTCTAGGTTGTTTTAATTGATCATTCTTCATCAATAAGTGAGTGTTTAGGAGTGAACCACCCACTCATCACTATTAAATCTCAGATGCATGTAAGTATTCATTGGCTTCCATTGAGAAATTCATTGGAGGATTCAAAGGGCGAAGGTTGATCGAGGTTTTGATTGAAGAGCAAGCTATGGACTTGGTTCCTGGCTGACGTATTAAGGATTCTGTGCGGTGAACTATAGACGTCGATGATTAAGGATTTGGTTATAAAAGCTCAAGACAAGAGTTAAGCTTCAGTTCTGAGCATTCAAGGATTGTCTATAAGCATTGTGAGCCTTGTATTGAGTCAACAGTGGAGTTTTAGGTTAGACTAGGCCCTCTGCTTTTTTCCTTTTCGGGTTTCCACATAGTGCTTTGTTTGTTGTGTGACTGAATTGCTTGATTATATCAAACATAAAAAGTTAAGGATATAATTGTTATAGTGGACTCTGAGCTGTTGGACAACCTATTGTCTATTGTCTGTGATTGATCATTGATTCCTATTGACTTGGCTGGTTGAATATTTGTCTACTACCTTGATTATTGCTTAAATTGAGTTGAGCGTGAATTGCTATTGAATTGGAGATAATTCCTTGACATCCTTGAAAAAACATATTCACACCCCTCTCGGGATTTGTGTTCATGAACTAGGTTGTCATCGATCTTAGAGCAGACGTGTGTATTGTAGGTGTTTGTGCACATGTTAGGTGTATATTTTTTGTGACGTGCTGTGAATACAAGAATAAGTGTAACGTGTAAACAGAAGCAAAAATGGGAAAAAGGAAAGGAGGAAAATAAGAGAACATCGTGAGGATAAATAAGAGGAGATCCACAATGTTTGAATTGAAAATCAAAGGGTGATATCGGTTCTCAATATAATGAAATCAAAGCATGTTTTTATGACCGCTTGAGCTTCATGTTTACTGGTGCTGATTGAAATTGTGTAAGTGGTGGTTCACAGTATGCTCCGTCCTAAATATCTTTGCAAAGGGCATTTCCCTGCAATATTCATGGGTAACTTATTTAAGTATGAGCTGTGAATACTTCAAAATCCTATGAAACTCTATTGACTATATTGCGATGACTTCTCACCTACATACTTTGGGACACTGGTAGATTTATGTAGTGCATCAAGTACATGGTTAGGGCTATCTCTTCTATTAGGAACTCACAAAATGGTATTGGAGTAGTAGGTTATTGGTTCTGTACATTGTCTCAAGTTTGACGCTTATGGTCTTTTTGATTAGAACAAAAAAGAACGATGGAAAGTAAAAGTAATACAAAGTAAAGTGAATGAAAGAAAACTTTATTTTTCTATTTATATTTTGCAAAGCAAGAAAACACTTATTTATACCTAAATTACCCATACCAGTTTTGAACAAAATACAATGCTTATCATCCATAAAAGTAGATCATTGTAAAGCCTACAAACTATATTGCTTTTTAGGAAAACAAAATCATGTAAAATCCAACATCACAAAATTTGGATAATTAATGATATAGGTTTCTGTATGAACATAGTTGATATAACGAGCAGTGGAGGGAAGAGGGGGTAAATCAGGAATTTAGATCACACATACCTCCTTTCATGAGAAATCTTCAATTCCCCTCTGTCCAAAACATAGGCTACTTTCAGAAAATCAATCCAACCTCTATAAAACCCAAAATATTCTCTTTTTACCATTTTCCACCACTTTTCATCTGACCAAACAAACCCTACAGATGACGAGCAGTTGATCATTGTGGGTCATATAGGAAGGTAGAGAAATACCCAAAAAAAAAAATTTGATCAAAGTGACAGAAAAAGTGCTTGGCTTACTGACTGAGAAAGTTCAGAGGTGTAATAAATTGAAGGAGGGGAATAAGTTCCACCAACGTAAAATAAGTGTTTCTCTGTTTCTTCTTCTCCTTCATCCATAATCTAAGCTTGGACAAGAAAGTGGTCCGAAGGCCCACTACGGAGAATGTTCTCAGAAATTCATAATAAAGTTCAACCACAACAATTGGGTTTACTCTATCCACAAGTAAAGATACTAATATTCGTAGTTTCACCAAAGTAAATTAAGTTGTTCTCCATTTCTTCTTCTCCCTCTTCCATAACTTGAGCTCAGACAAGACAGCGAGAAGAGGTCCCTAATCCCTATAGATAATATGGTCAGAAATTCATAATAAAGTCTGACCACAACCACCAAATTTACTATCCCCACACGAACAAGTATTAGATTTTCTTTATGAAGAGTAACTTCCCTAAGGCAGAGCCTCATGGACCAACACCGACAGAGTAAGCCCCAAAATCATGCAATCTCCTGCTAACAGCAAACATCGGAATCCCGTAGTCACTAACGAGAATCGAATCCAGGATGTCGGAATTTATGATTTATCCCAAACTAACCTCACACAACTATGTTACCCAAATAGGTTAGTATAGGTACTAGATTAAGGAGGCATGCCTGAAGGACAACAGAGCAGTGTGGTTTCAGGTGCCGTCACCGTAGTCATAGTTTTAAAAGCATTCACACCTCCCTTTTTGTTTTCTATTTCAATTTCTAGATTATCATAGAAACTCAAAAGGTTTTTTTGTGCGACAAAAGAACAAGTAATAGAACGGTGGAATGATTTGAATTGACTTCACTCGGAAAATTGGACCATTCCATAGCCAAAAAATTCTCAATGCACATAACTTATAGTTGGGCTAATCAAAATAAAATGCACTTTACTCTTGGAAGTATGTATTCATATACGAGATGATACAAAACCAATACGATACGACAACATAAAAAATGGGATATAGCTATGGTCAAGACAAATCTACAGTAAAATACTCATTATTTTTCACTATTATCTGATCATTTTGATAATTGTAATTTCAAACACATTAGCTAATTGCAATTTTCAAAAAAAAAAAACAGAAATGATTAATTTCAAAAAAGTATAGGTCGTCTTATCAAATGAAGCAGAACCGGCATTTGACTATGAGGTTTGCTCTGAAATACTTGCTGCAAAAAGGCAGGGTATCATTTTATGTTATTTTGACGTGTTAGTACTTAGTAGATAATACTAAAGAATCATTCACATGCCTTCAAAATCATAAGGATTTTTTTTTTTTTTTTTTTTTTGTGTATCATTGCATGTGAATGAAAGAGAAATGAGGAAAGATTAAAGATAAAATAAAAAATTGCACATATTCCTCCTCTTATCCACGTCCATGTCCATGTTTGAAGCATATTTGCCTTGGATACCCATATTAGAGACTTATCCACAAATAAAATTTTATTAATTATTTGATACATATGGCGCGTATCCAATATTTATTCTCTAGTATCCGACGTGTATAGTATACAGTTTTGTACCCTATGTGAATACTTCAACCTTTATTGACCCTTTTCCTCTCCTATGAAACATGGAATAAGAATTCTTTTGTGTGTCCCTTTCACATGTCTCTGAAGCGTCTTTATACTAAACCATAGTGCAATGTAATAGAAAATGTGAGATGAATCAAGAGATAAAAAGAAAACAAGAAATAATAATAACAGAAAAAGAAAAACGAGAGAAAAGAATAGACAAGTGACTATCGTGGGTCGGTGTATGTATGTGAGGTGTGTCTTTGGGTGTTGCATTCATCAGCAAGTGTAACATGTAAACAGGCAAGAAAATGAGAGAAATAAAAGAAGAGGACATAAAAGAGAGGAAATTGTTTGAAAGAAAAAGAAGGACGTCAGTGAGGTATGAATTGAAGACCAAAGAGTGATTTCCATTCTGATTATAATGAAACTCAAAGATTTTGTTCTTAACAGCTTGAGGTTCATATGCATTGGTATCAATTGGAGTACAGGTGTGGGGTGGCTCATAGTATGCTTCGTCCTAAATCTCTGAGCAAAAAGTATTTCTTTGCGACAATCCTGAATTTATATCCCTAGTGGATACACTATGACTACATTAAAATTCCATGTATCTCCACTGAATATACTCTTCCTGCCATCATACTGTGGCCACTGCTTCTCTCAAAATAAGATATAAGGAAACATGATTGTGCGTTATGGTAGTAGACTATGCCTGAGAGTCATTCGACATGTTAGTGAGATTGACCGAGTATGAGCCTGTGTATTGAGTTGTAGATGTTGAGCATGATTTACTTCTCAAATGCCATATTCCACAGTTGCTATCCTATTAAATTCTCCTAATTTCCACTTCTTGTTTATTCCTGCCACTTTGTGGAGTATCTATCCTGCATATTGGACTGTATAGCTTACCCCCAAAATTTTCCCCACAATACTAGTAGAATCAGAGTTAAAAGCGAGTGTGGGATCAAAAATATTTAGAGAACTGCAGTTTTTAAATTAATTATAGTTTTTTATATAAATAAATAGCATTTGACAATCTAAGAAGCATGAGTATTAATATGCATATGGGTACAATATAAAGCAGGCAATATGGTGGAATATAAAATATGGAATAGGGATGGGGGCAAAAATCAAAATTTCATTTTGGTACATAGTTTGGATCAACTGGGAAATTGAAATGTTTTGGTAACATCATGGAAACAGAGGAAAAATTGGTTGTTTCATGGTAAAAAATATATATTTTTTATTGGACCAGAATCCTCATATTTTTTTTAACTGAATACTATTTTATTTACTTTATGTTCTGCCCCGACATATCCCCTGCCTATCCCAGATGTATCGTCGGCCTATCTCAAATATATTCAAAATTGAGAAATATTTTAAAAATATCCAAGATGCATCTCCATTGTGCATCCATCTCTGGTATATAAAGGACACATACTCCAACTAATGGTGAAGATCTGGGCTTCGTAGTTGGCAATAGTTGCACGACTCTTTAGGAGATTTGGTACAACCTGGAGGTTTTAGTCCTTTGTTCATTATGGAGTTAATTCGTGCACAGGCTCTATAAGGGTCTGGCGCATCACAATAGTCTTACTTTGTTATAAGCAATAGAAGCATCCTTGAAGGTAGCATAGAGAAGACTGCAATTTTCACAGAAGCAAAAAATCTTACATCAGGCTTGAGTATTCCATTGCATTTCTGGCAAGTGGGAATGTGAAAATCCTCCTCCCAAAATTTCTCATCAATCTCAATATCACCCTCAGGCCTTTGCTTCATGCCAAAGCTCTTGTCTGACCTGCTGTCATAGTCCAAACTTTCAATTGCTGCTGCCCACTGCAGGAAAACATTATGTCTAACTTCAATTGTCCATGCATAGAAAAGCCTAGAGTTTGACATTTTAAAGCTTGTATATATGCAAGTGAAAAACTGGTAAAGCGTAATGTGAAAAATCTGAAAAGTTGCTGCCCATTTTACAGCTTCTCATCCCCTGTTACAGAATTTTTTACTGCTGAATTTTCCCATTCAAAAATCTACCCATTGAAGCTGTCCAATTGCCAACAGAAATTGGTATCAAAGCAAAGATTCAAACGGAGCTGCAGCCCGTCCAAAAACTCAAAGAAATTTGGTGAGTTTGTTCGAAAAACACAATGGTTAGCTCGAGTAACTCCAGCATATGTTAGAAGCTATTTAGTCTCTTATTTGTATCATTATTGTTATGAAGGGTACTTCTGTCTTTTTGAAATTTGAAGTATAAATATAAGTGACAAAGGAAGACAACCCTAACACTCTCTTCTCTATTTCGTTCGTCTTTCTTTTCTTTCTTTCTTTCTTTGTTTCTTTCTGTCTTCTCTATTTCTCCCTTTCTCTTTACATTAATTCAACAACATCAACGCACAACAGCCCCTGCTGCAACCTATCTTATCTGTTGATCTATGCGCTGCTTGCCGAAAAGCAAACTGATTACTTTCTTAGCAGCTACTTGGCTAAATAGGACTCCCTTCTAGCCTTCCTTCAAGTTGCCCCTAAACGAACAAGAGCCAATTCGAATTGATCTTGTAAAAGATAAGCTACATAACGAATATGTTTATTTTTCAAATGACTCATCGTCAAGTTTACCCATTCCAAATTCCATTCATCCTCTTGAGCCAAAACGCAGTTACCCAACGAGGGAGACCACAAATGCTTGCTAGTCAAACGTTAGCGGCTAATGGACAACATGTTCTGCTTTTATCACAATTAAGATATTTCGGATTTGTTAGAAAATGGGTTCTACTTTGTAGAACCCGAATATTCGATTGGTTTGATGAACACCCAAAAAATATCAATTATAAGAAGTAAAAAAAAAGGATGCAAAAGCTCTTCTCCTCATTCAATGAGTAGAAGACATCATTTTTCCAAGAATCATGGGGACACTAGAGCCAAGGAAGCTTGGGATGTTATTCAACAAGGATTTAAAGAAAATACAAAGGTAAGGGATGTTAAACTTCAATTCTAAGAGGAGAGTTAAAAAATATGAAAATGAGGGAGCATGAAAGTCTAAAGGAGTTTTCAAGATTTATGGAACTTATTAATCAAATGAAAGCCTCTGGTGAACAAGTGACTGAAACAAAAATGGTTGAGAAGATTTTGACAAGCTTGGCAGAAAAATTTGATCCAATGGTGCCTATTATTGAACAAACAACAGATATATGTGTTTCAAGTGTTCAAGCATTATTGGGCTCTTTGAAATCCTATGAGTAGAGATTGTTGTGACACTTTTGAAAAATCTGTTGAGGGTGCATTTCAATTGAAGCTCAATTTGGGTTCAAAAAATGTTGAAAGAAGACAATCAAGTGGTGAACAAAACAAAGAAAAATCCTTTACAGGTGGTACAAAAGGAAGCGGAAGAAATGTAAGGCGAAGAGGAAAATTTAATAGTTATATTTATAAAAGGAGCAGCCTTGTGGAGAAGGAAAGTCTCAATGCTTCAATTGTAAAAGATCAGTGGCATTTGCAAAAAAATTGTAGATTGAAGAACAATTAACAACCAAGTTGTGCGGAAGATAGAGATGTGGGTTATTTATTTTATGCTTGTCAAAGTGCTTTCAAACAAAGAAATGATTTTAGGTATGTTGACCATGGTTGTAGTAACCACATGACCGGAGATAAAAGTATTTTCCTAGACATGGACACCACCATTAACTCAGAATTGAAGATCAGAAATAGTGCATTGGTTGGTCCATGCAAAGGGCAAGGGCACCATTCGTGTTCAACCTAAGAGTGGAACCAAGTACATATGGGATGTGCTTCTTGTTCCCGACTTGCAGCAAAATTTACTTGGTTTTGGACACCTTGTAGAACATGGATATGCAGCCCACTTTGAAGATGATGGATGCACTGCTTACGAAATATGAAGCACACGGACAGCGACATTCCTCGAACACGTGTCTGACACCTATACAAGGAGCTAGTCTCAATCTCACTTGGTGGTACCCTTCTCCATGATTGCTAACTCAACATTGATTTCATGCTTGAGTTTGAGGGGAGCCCTCCATCCATCCACTCAAGTAACTCACCATTTTGAGAGGGAAGAGCCTTTAATTCAAGTTAGGCCTATCTCGTCATTCACGCAATTCCCCAATTGGCAATTCATAATGGGGTATCTAGAATATCTATGTCCCAGGACATAAAATATGAATAATGAAACATGAGAAAGAATATACCTAGTAGTGACATAGTAGTTCTCCTACTCCTACTTATAATCATAATGCACCAACTCTGCAATCAGTTGTTAGAATTAATAAGTCTTCAAATTATTCATTTGAAAAAATGGAAAACCCCTACTTATTGAATGATCATGATACTTCCTAAAAATCGAAAAATTTTATCAATGGAAGAACAAGATTACCATTTTTGTTTAATAAGATACCAAAGTGGAAGATTGACTCATTCTATCCTAGAAATAATCGCAAGAAATTTTTTGATAATACAAATTCTTATTTTTCAATAATATTCCATGATCAAGATACTTGGCTCAATCCCGTGAAAATATTAAACAATAAACATGGGTTGACATGTGATTAACAAAACTCAAACATTTGACTAATAAATATATTGCACTATGAGAGAACATAAAATTACCAAAAACTACACACATGTTAAAGTTATATTAAAAATGTAATAATAAAAGCAAAAGATGTATAAATTTAAAAAAACAATGCAAACATGAAAGTAATCATTTAAATTATATTTGTTGGCTTGTCTACAAAAAAAATTGATGATTATTGATTATTAGGATGCTCTAATCTAAAAAATTCATACTAGATGACTAGACAAAACATTTACTAATAATAAAGTACTGATTTTTTTATGAATAATATATCATTATCACTATATTTGTTATATATCATATAACTTTCTACGTAAAACACAATTATCTATAGAGAGTCCTCAATGTCTCTGTATCCTACATTTTTAAGAAATTTCATATATGTGTGTCTGTGTATGTGTCCGTGTCCGTGTCTGTACTTCTGAACTTATGATCTTATGATAAAGAACATAGAAATCAAGTTGTGAAAGAAAAAATAAAGACAGAAAAAATTAGAAGTTTTCTAGTTGCTTTCAACTATTCAATAGATGTTTCATTGAGGATGGAGGTTGTTGATGAATCATACTTGTGGCATCGATGACTTGGGCATTTGAACTTGTCTAGTCCGAAGTTGCTTTGTCAAAAGATTAAGGTTCCAAGGCTGCCTCCTGGTATTGGAGAAAATAATGAAGTTTGTGAAGGTTCTGAGCTTGGAAAGCATCATCGATAGACCTCCCGAAAAAGAGTTGCTTCGAGAGCAAAGGAAGTTTTGGAACTAGTTCACACGGATGCATGCGGCCTCTGTCCACTCCTCATGGAAACAAGAAGTATTTTTTACTTTTTATTGATGGCTTTACTAGAATGACATGAGTTTTCTTTATAAGATAGAATTATATGTCTTTCTATTTTCAAGAGGTTTAAAAGTTATGTTCAAAAGTAAAGTGGTCATTGACTTATGGTTGGCTACACTCCACAACATAATGGAGTATTCAAAAGAAAGAATCAAACAGTGATTGAGATGGAAAAATCAATGTTGCATGAAAAGGCGTTGTCTAAAGTGTTTTGGATGAAGTTGTAAATACAGTTGTGTACTTGATAAGTAGGTGTCCTACAAATAGGATTGTTAAATGAACCAAGTTGCTTGGTATCAACTCATTTTGACTTGCTCGGGTTCATTCGTTTTGTAAAACGAGCACAATCTAATCAAAACTTTAAGCTCGTTTTGTATTCAAGCGGACACATTGAAGTTAAGCTATTCGCAATCCCACTCATTTATCATTCAATGTTTTTTGTCACATGTTTACAGTGATAAACTATATGAGAGGTAGAGAAAACATTAACCCTATCTCACGCTCTCAATTCATATATATATATTTATCATGATAAACTTGAAAAGACTAGTGTACCCTTGCACAATATACTTATTACAATAATATATAAATCATACTACTTAACACCCCCACTCAAACTGGAGCATATAAATCATATCCAAGCTTGAAACAAATTCCTATAAGACAATTTTGGCTCAATGCCTTAGTGAACAAATCTGCAAGTTGATCCATAGATTTCATAAATGGTGTAGTCCCACTTAATATTTATCCATAATAAAGTGACAATCAACTTCGATATGTGAAACACTGGGTGGGCAACCATGTGAAGTACTGCTTGATTATCACAAAATAACTGAACTAGTATCTGAACTTGAAAGTCAATCTTCTACATAAAGTGTTGCAACCATGTTAACTCGCTTGCAGTGTGTACCATTGCCCTATACTCCACTTATGCGCTAGATTGTGCTATCATGATTTATTTCTTACTCTTACACGAAACCAGATTTTCCCCCAAGAAAGTACAATAGTCGGTAGTTGACCTTCAATCGTGGGGAGATCCATCCAAATCATTCCATGTAAAAACCTTTAACTTTAAGATATTCATTTAGTCGATACAGCTACTCAAGTCCACAAGCTCAGTTAAGATATCGAAGAATCTGACTAATAGTATCCCAATGTGGTACTCTAGTTGCTCCCATGAACCAACTCATTACACTTATCACACAAGCAATATCCAACAGATAAATAGTGAAATAATTTAATTTCCCAACTAACCTGCGGTGCCTGGATTTGAAATAGTGTATTGTCATCCATCAAAAATTTCTAATTCGAATCCATAAGAAAATCAACTAGTCTACCACCAAGTAAACATGCTTCTTCTAGCGTATCAAGTATATATTTCTCTGAGACAAGTTGAATACCCTACTTAGATCTAAGAATTGTGATACCCAAAAAATACCTAAGTTTGCTCAAGTCTTTAGTATAAAAACGATCTTGCAAGAAAACTTTAAACTTTACAATACCCTTAGAATTATTGTCAGTAATCACAATATCCCCACATAAACAAGTATAATGTAACCCGCATCCTGTGTTACTCGGACTCGCCTCTTTTGTAGGAGTACTCGTGTCAACACAATCCAACACGGGTGCGGGCGCGAGATTTATGTCCAGTAAGGTTACTTTATTCTGGACACGGCTGGGTTTCAAGATAAAGAAATGAAGAACAAAATAACAATGATGATTGAAACTAGAGATGTACATAAATCTACCAATGATGGAAACATATGGGAGAAATCAACTCAAGAATCAAAACATACCTAAGTTGTTGGCCTAATTCATAAACCAAACCCCCAATTAAAATCCTAACCCCAATCAAATACCAAATCTCACATAGCAGATTACAAGGAGAGGAAAAAAGCCAAGAGATTGATGAAAAATCGAGTGACAGTTGAATTACATACCAGATCAAAGTCTTCGTCGCTACGTGAAGGCTTCGCCGAAGTCTTCGACTCTTCGTTCGTCTGAGACAATCTTGTTCGTCTCATCTAAGACACACACACACTCTCTCTCTCTCTTAATTGGGGTTAATATATCATTGAATGGGTGGCTTAGACTTAAATGACCTAATGGTATTTTTTTTGGAGTGAAAAGTCTAAAAAGCCCTATATGTTATGTAACAAGCAAACTTACCTGGAGTAAAAAAGTAAAAATATTCTTTAGGGTTTATTATGTGTATAATGTATAACTATATATAATTCTTTGTTGTTTCTTGAAAGCAATTTTTTAACTCTAAACAATGCATAAATTATTTCTTACAAAATAAAATTAGACCGTATCCCCGTACCCGTATCCAAATTTGGGTTCATATCCTTGTATCTACTATTGTTTGACTCGAGATGTCAAGCACCTAAAGTCACACCCGCAACCACGTCCGAGTGACATGGTCCGCATCAATAGATCAATGGAATACAAAGTAATCTATCTGACACCAAGGGAGATTAAACTCTACAATTACCTCTAAAAACATATCAAATCATACGTTGGTGACTTTTTTAGACCAGATAGGGACTTTGTTAATTGGCACACACTACCACGATACTCCCCTTATCCAAGTGGTTAATCCATGTAAACCTCATCTACCAACTCACCACACAAAAAGACATTTTTAACATCCAATTTAAGCATAAGTCAATCACAGTTAGCAGCCAAAGAAATCAATACATGAACAGAGGAGATCTTAGCAATGGGGGAACAGACCTCATTATAATAAATGTCATAGGTCTGAGTAAAGTCGTTAACAAGTCGAGATTTGAGAATTTCAATTGAATCATCAAGGAAAAACTTAATCGTTTAAACCCACTAGCATCCAAGACTTTTTTTACCACGAGATAATAGAACAAGATCCCAATTCCCATTATGATACAAGGCATCCGTCTCCACTTGCGTAGCATTCCTCCAACATAAATTAGATAATGATTCCCATAATGTCTTAGGGACAAAGATAATGGACAGCTAAGTTATAAAACATGAGAAAAAAGGATATATAGCATCATAAGAAAAAAAGTTACTAAGATGATGATTGGTGACATGAGAGCAAGTACCTTTGCAGAGAGAAATAAGCAAAAAGTCCAAAGTAATAGGACTAAGATCAAAAGACAACGAGGAAGACAAAGGCGAGGCATTAGTAGATGGTCTATGACGACTTACAATGGAACTACAGAAGCTTCGTGCTTTTTCTAATGCTGCTTGGGCTGGAAATGCCATAGATTGTAAATCCACCACAAATTTTTGTGTCTTTTTAGGTGTTAGGCCAAAAAAGGGATTTGGGTATAGTTAATTTATTTTGATCAACAAATAAAGGGAAAAATGGTAATTTTGTCTAAATCATTGAAGTAGTTTGATGTTTGGGGTAAAAGGAAAACTTAGATGTTCTAACGGGGCATTGAAATAATGGGAGAAAGAAACTATCCTATACAATAACAACTATTTTAATGCTCACATAGGATCTCACCCCTCCATCCATCCTTTTGAAGACGTAAACTTCTTATTTGTCCTCTGTCTTGGCTCTCCCTCATACGGTCGGCCTACTTTCAGATCCTCCAACTGCTGACTCGCTTTCGCAACAGTCCAAAAGCCAACACTCATACTTCCCCCGTCTTCAATTACCGATCTTCCTAGAATGAATTTTCTTGCTTTCTTGAGTCTGGATACCCGCATTATAGGTCCTCTTCGCCGCCATTCTGACATAGAGCCTTCAACACTCTCTTTTTGGCTCCTCTTGCCGGATAGAATCTCTTTAAGGTAAGGACATTGTTATATAAACGCAGGTTTGATTGAGAGCGACATAGCATTCTCAAAAAAGAAGTCAAGTGAGATCGTAGAGTGAGGTCTGGTATTAGGTTGGAGCATTCCTTTGTTGATGTCCGAAAGTGTCCTCCATTCTCAGCGCTCCTAGCTGCCTAAGGTCTTTTTGTAATTTTTGAAATGTAGGGGGTATCCACGTGGGAAAACCAAATGTCAGGGGGTGGGCGCAACATTTACCCTTAGTTTATATATCTGCCACTCATCCAAATATAACCCATACTATTAGTGTTATGAGTTGACGTATATGTTCCTTTCCTGAGCCACATTTTGAAATAGTTTACCACATTCTTCGTTATCTGAAGTTCTGCTCTTCTAAAGGATTTTTTATTTTAAAGATATACCATTTGCGAATGCAATCATATAATGATGTAGATTGAGTTGGTTCGAAAATTGATTGAAAATCTAGTTATTGCACTTTTGTGGGAGGAAATTCAGTGACATGGTGTACTAAGAAACAATTGGTCAATAGCTAGATGTAGCCCAAAGGTAGAGTTCAAAGCTATGTAATATGAAGTTTGTGAGTTGTTTTCCTTATGGATATTGTTAAAGGCAGGAGCCTTAGGCACTGGGTCGCCCTTTAGATTGTTGAAAGAACTTGATTTTGACTATAAAGAGCCTATTAGATTTTATTGTGATGCTAAAGCATAAATCAATATCTTAGCATGATCCGACTACATACATTGGGATATTAAGTTAGAGGAAAAAAACCAATGCATTTTGGTGCATTTGCAAACAACCTCCTTATACTTTCTAAGTTTTGTACTAAACCTTCTTGAACTTATCACCAATGTGCAAAATTCATAATTTACATCAAATCTAGTTGTGTATGACAAATGCCACGAAAACCATGCTTGCATAAAAGCAAATATTTATAGATTTTTTGACAATTGAAACGATTTTTTAGGTTTGGTACTCTATTCCCCAATACACCACAAGTGATTTCTATGTCTCTCCCTTACGCATAACCGCTCATCTGTACCACCACCAACTCTCTCTCTCTCTCCGCACCCGTCTTAACCCCTTAGAAATTTATCCTTTTTACGCATCCTTGGAATACTATGGTTGTCCTTCTAAAGCACTGGCATCACAATACCTGAAAAGGCTAGCATCACTTAGCATAAGGGATCCACGAGGAATGCCTTTTCTTCTTCATCTCCTCCGCCACCACTCACGTTTGCTTGGCCCTGATTAGAAGATGGCCATGGGTTTCGATTATCTAATCTGGTTTCACTTTCTGTACATTGTAAGTGTTGAATTAATATAAAGAGAAATGGGAAAAAACAAAGAAAAGAAAGACGGTTGAAAAAGAGAAGAGAGTTCAAATATCAAAAGAACAAAAGTACCCTTCATAACAATAAAAATAAAAAATAAGAGACTAAATAGCTTCTAACACTCCCCTTCAACCTGAAGTAAATATATCGCACATGCCTAGCTTGCCAAGGATTAAATGGAACACTTTGCTAGATACTCCCTTTGTCAAGATATCTGAAAGTTGATCCCCAGTCTTTACAACTGGAATACAAATTAAGCCAGTACTCAATTTTTCCTTAATGAAATATATATCGACCTCAACATACTTGAATTTATCATACGGAACTGGATTGTAGACAATACTAATTGTTGTCTTATTGTCGCAGTACTATGTCATCAACTCCTTAGAATAAAACCAAGTTCCTCTGATATGGATTTCAACCACAATAATTCATAAATACCATGAGTCATAAATCTAAATTCTACCTCTGCACTAGATCTAACTACAACCAACTTTTTCTCACTTTGCTATGATACCAAATTTTCTCCCACAAATATTCAATATCCTGATGTTGAACTTCTATCTATAACCGATCCAGCCCAATCAGCATCTGAATAGGCTTCCACTTATAAATAATCATGCTTAGAAAAAAGAAGCCATTTACTATGTGTTCATATAAGATAACTCAAAATTCGATGAACCACTTTCATATGAAACTCATGAGGTATATGTATAAACTGACTTACTATGCTAACTGCTTCGGCTATATCTCGACAAATATGAGACAGATAAATAAGCTTGCCCATCTCTCCTATCGACCTTTATCCACCTGAGTATCATCACACTCTTTCCCAACCTATAATTCTGCTCAATCAGAGTATCAACGGGCTTACACCTTAGCATGCATATCTCCTGAAGTAGATCAAGCACATACTTTCGTTGTCAAATAAAAATACCCCATCTAAATCTCGCAACCTCAATGCCTAAAAAATATTTCAAACTTCTCAAATGTTTTATCTCAAATTCTTGAGCTAAATATGCCTTTAATTCCATCATCTTCTCTACATCATCCAGTCACCTTTTGTGGGAAAAATGTCTAACAAACAAAGTATGAGCACCATGACTCATGATAGTCATACCTCAATATAGCTTGGGTGCATTACTCAAACCATGTTCTTGAAGACTGCTTCAACACATACAATGATTTTTTCAATCTGGATACATTGCTACTTGCTACCATCTATGGGAAGTTTAAATCTAGGTGGAACATCCACATATACTTCCTCCTCCTCCAAGTCTCCAAGCAAAAATGCATTTTTCACATCAAGCTATTGATGAGGCCAACATCGATTTGTTACTAGGGAAAGTAAGACAAGAATGAAATTCATCTTTGCTACAAAGGCAAATATTTCTAATAATCAATCCCATAAATCCATGTAAAGCCCTTGACGATCAATCTAGCTTTGTATCTTTCAACCAAGCCATCAACCTTATGTTTCCCTGTAAACACCCATTTAAACCAAACTAGCTTCTTTCACACTGGTAACTCAAATAATTCTCACATTATTTTTCTGAAGTGCATTCATCTCTTCACACATTGCTTCCTTCCACTTAAAATCATTCAATGTATCCTATAAATTATTAGAAACAAACGCAGAGAACAAATGCAATGCAAAGGCTCGATAAGAGGGTGGCAGAATGTTAACTACAATTTAATTTCTTGGTAATAACAGAAAAAAAGATTGTTTGAAAGATTAGGAACATGTAAAACAAATGAGAGAGATAGAGATGAAGTGACTGGAATAGAACATTTACCAACTACAGAAGATAAGGAACCATCAGCTATTTTAGCTAGTTATTTTCCTACAAAAGTAGTATATGATGAGAACAAAATAGATAGTCCAGTCATATGGTCGGTGGAACTAGAATCAATGATCTAGGGGCAAGAAGGAATACTAAAAGATGCCCTCAATACAGTAGAAGGTTACCCGTATTGGCAAAAGAAGTGGATGTAGGGTGTCTCCAGCTTCGACATACGGCAACGTATATTCTCCACTTCCTGCTTAGTAAAACCCGTTGTTTCTGTTATAGATGATGAAGCAAGACCAAGACCAAGTGAACAAGTCTCCACTACAACTATAAGATGGGCTCAAGATCCTCCCCTACCACCTGATCTTCTGCTCTACCTCCGAGCTGAGGACGACCATATAATTTCCAACAAATCTCTCAATTATGTCTCAGCTTATGGCAATAATTACAATACAACTTGTCAGTATTGTTAGCTATAACATCATTTGCACGTCTTCTCTTACCTTCCTTACTTCCCAACCAGGTATCTTGAGAAGCGACAGTAGTTAGGGCTGAACTCTCCTAGAGCACAGGATGAAGATAATCCCTCACCTGCTCTCTTCTAAGTGAAATAAGCATATCTCCCATAGTGAGGTTCCTTCCTTAGGATTTGAATCCTAATTTGATCAAACTCAGGCCGCAAGCCAATAAAAAACTCAATAATCCTCTCCTGTGCAATCAACCTATTATGTAGTTTTAAGGCATCTTTAGCACAATCCATGTCAAGTAATCCAATTTTTTCCATAACCCCCGGTATGAAAATAAGCCGCCAAAGAAGAATCCTGCTGCTTAGTATTATGAATCTGACATTTCAACTTTTAAAGTAGTGTCATGTTTCCCATCTTCGAGTAGGTCAATGATATTACCTCCCAAATCACCATGGTAGTACGTAGAAACAAATAGTAATTGCTAATCTTCGAGTAGGTCAGTGATATTGTGTCACCCCAACTCCAAGGGCATGATCGGCCGTGAACCATAGATCGATAACTTATGGAACACGTAAGTCTAACAATTAAACTTATAATATACAAGTGAAAAATAACACTAGCACTAAATTGATTCCATGTCAATATGTCAAAGTCAACATACCTAAACCTGTTTGCCCCAATTATCTAAACAAGTAAAGATGGTTATACGATATATGCTACAAGTCACAACACTATCAGTCCCAAATCAATTCTCTGAGTCCGCTATTCACACTCCAATCTTTTACCTGAAAAAATTTTATCATAAAAACATGAGCTAAATAACTCAGTGAATAGAAAGGCATGCATATTTAAAGTGGCTGAAAAACATATTTGGCACACAACATGTAAATCAAAGGTTTGAAAAAATAACTTCATCAAGATAATCAAATTTCTCAAGAATAACACAATCAGATTTCAACAAAAAATATACCACAATGGTGAATCATATCATAATGGTGGAGACTATACGACATTCAATAATCAATGGGAACCAATACTGAATACCAAAAGATCTCAAGGTTGGATCCAACATCGTACTTAGGGTCACCTCAGCCTCCCCCGGGTCTGTTCCCTAAAACGATCGGATAAAGCTCACCAAGACGCATCAGACACTGTTCCTTTAACCGTTGAGCGCTAGAGTCACCACAGCCTGCCCAAGTCCGTTCTCTAGTTGTCAGGGTCAATTGCACACAGAAGAATAATTTTTTTGGACTTTCAATCATGGTCACATTCATTATCACAAAGTCTCACAATATAAACAAGTGATTGAGTCACAATACTTTACAAAAGAATTCATCGTATGCCACAAGTATTTAGACACATAGTAAAACATTTGGTAAAAGTAGTAATGAACAAACATGATGTATCGTTTTAAAATGTTTAGGGACACGAATTTTTTTTGAAAATACGTAGCATGTCAAACTACTCATCTCAAGTCTAAATGATATATATCTTGAGTGTTGCTTGTTACCCGAAATAGAGTGAGATGTTATCGATGTCTTTTCTCTTTTTCTGACAATTTCTTTTCTCCTTTGATGATGTGCTCTTCCTTCCTTCTCTCTTTTACTCTCTATTCTTTCTAAAAATGGAAGACTACTTGTGCACTTGTATCTTAATCCAATCTTCAAATGCCCTATTTATAAGCATCCTGAGATTATTCTAAAGAATATTGACATGTGACATTTTTAGGGGAGATTCCCTAGAATATTCTACCATCTCTCCTCTCCTAGATCCTTCTAGGTTTCAAACTTATTTTGCACATGACAATTCCACAAGTATCTAGATTCATCTATAATATTCTAAAGTCTTCTCCAACCTTCTAAATCCTTTCGAAACTTTCTCGGACATTCTAAATCTCTCTAGAACCTTCTAGTATTTTCTAAAACTTTGTAAAATATTCTAGACTTCTCTAGATTGTTCTAGAACTTTCCGGATTCTTTCTAAAAACTTCTTCAACATTCTAGATTGTTCTAGATTGCTCTAGACTATTTTAGGTTATTCTTGAACTCTCTAGAAACTTCTCCAACATTCTAGATTCTTCTAGACTATTCAAGATTTTTCTAGAAACTTCTCCAATATTCTATATTATTCTAGACTATTCTAAATTTTTAAAAAAAAAATTTCTTATTCCTTTTAAGATAATATTCTCTAACTAGTTCTTTGCCAAAATAGAACAGGATATTACATATTGCCTCCCAAATCTCCATGGAAATTCGTATAAACAAATAGCCATTGTTGATCTCTAGTTGTATAGCGTGTAATAGCCAACACAGTCTCCCACATATCATAAAGTGGATCATGTGTCTTCGGTTCCTCAGTTTTCCAGTCAAGTAACCTTATTTCCCTTACTCCTAACAAACAACATAGTCGACTGTGACCAACCAAGATAATTGTATCCATCAAGCTTCACTATCATAATCAGTAGGTTGGGATTTTCACTTTGAAGTCCATTCTAACTTTCAACATTTTTTGAATATTTATGAGAGACCATGCTAGATTCCGACATATTTAATCTAATTTCTACCTCTTCTTAAAGGCTAGATACTCACCAAAGGGCTCAAAAAACCAAAAAATAACAAGAAACACTACTAATATCTCAAACTTGCATTTAATCAAACCTAAAAATCACAGAGAAGCACAAAACGAACTGCCCAATGCCAAAAAACATGTTTGTCGCCTCTCTTGAAGCCATAAAAGACCAAGGAAAACAACTCCAACTCACTTGGCAACTCTTGAGTATTGTAGATCGGCAGTTTGTCGTCCCTCTTGAAGCCATAAGAGACCAAGAAAAACAACTCCAACTCACTAGGAAACTCTTGAGTATTGTAGATCGGTACCTGTAGTGTCTATTCCAAGCAACACAATCCCTTAAAAGAAGGTTGAAAATTACAAATTTAAAAAATAGGCCTAAAATTCCAAAAATTAAAGAAAAAGTAGAATGAAGCACCAAAAAATTTCAAAAAAATCCAGAAAAATCATAGATGAACTCTACTCATCAAGTCGACCAAGGATCTGATTTTTTTTTTTTGTGGACCGACAAAAAAATTCAAAAAAGCTATTTTTTCTCACAGACCAAGGAAAAATAAAATAAATAAATAAATTAGTGTTGTTCGGCGTATAAATTATTAAGTTTAGAGAGTTAACACAATATTAAAGAGACGAAGATTGGTCAAAACTTAACTTATATCTCACAAACCACTTGTATTTATAATTATCTCGTAATCATACAAAAGACAAGTATACCCTCTATGTGGTATATTTATTACAACTAGTATTTACATGATAATACTCTTAACTTTTTCTCTCAAGCTAGACTATATACATCATATAATCCAAACTTGAAATAAATGGTTGCAAGACATGTACGACTCAATACTTTAGTAAACACATCGATAAGTTGATCCTCAGACCTCACAAATAGAGTTATAATATCTTTGGCTGTTATCTTGTCTCCAACAAAGTGACAATCAAACTCAATATATTTTATTCTCTCGTAAAATACTAGATTTGCAACGATATGGATAACTACCTGATAATCATAGAACAATTATAAAAGAGGTTGAACTAGAAAACCAATTTCCTGGAGAAAGTGTAATAACTATGTCAGCTCACTAGTTGTATGTGTCATTGCACTATACTTAGCCTGTGCACTAGATCTTGCTACCATTATTTGTTTCTTATTCTTTCTTGAGACAACGATACCTCCCAAAAAAGTACAATAACTAGTAGTTGATCTCCGATCAGAAGGAGAGTCAACCCAATCAACATTTAAAAAACCCTCCACTCTAAAATGTCCATTAGCTCGATACAACAACCCAAGGCCAAGAGCACGTTTAAGGTATCGAAGAATACGAGTGACTGCCTCCCAATGTGGTACTCTAGGGCATCCAATAAACTGACTTACTACATTAACTGTATAGAAAATGAGATAATTAATATTTTCAACTAACCTACGATATCGACCCGGATTTTCAAACAGTGCACCATTATCCATCAATAATTTATGATTCGGATCCACAGGAATTCAGTTTATGGGATGAACAAATATCCTGTTTAGATAGTAAGATAATTGTTATCCCAGAGGAAATATGGGAAAAACAAATATCATGTTTAGATCAAGCAACTTCAATACCCAAGAGG
Organism: Ilex asprella; assembly: GCA_023539305.1. Lineage (NCBI taxonomy): Eukaryota > Viridiplantae > Streptophyta > Magnoliopsida > Aquifoliales > Aquifoliaceae > Ilex > Ilex asprella. Next base: position 1,562,256 of record CM042190.1, on the reverse strand, counting down.
TACTTGAGTTTATCCCAGAGGAAATATGGGATAAACAAATATCATGTTTAGATCAAGCAACTTCAATACCCAAGAGGTACTTGAGTTTTTCTTAGTGTGAAATCAGTCATGCTGAAAGGTTTTTAAATTGGCAATTCTCTCAGAATCATTTCTAGTGATTACAATATCATTCACAAAAAACAATCAATACAATATATTTGGCATCCATTTGTTTATGAAACACATAGTGGTCCGTCTGACATCTAAGAAGATCAAACTTTAAAAATGCATCGAAAAACTTATCAAACCATGCCCTCGGTGAAGACTTTAAACCATACAGAGATTTCTTTAACCTACACACACTCTTACAGTACTCCCCCTAAGCAGTAAATCCAGGTAGCTATTCCATGTAAACCTCTTCAACCAAGTTATCACGTAAGAAGACATTCTTAACATCTACCTAAAACAAGGGCAATCCAGATTAGCAACCAAAAAAATCAATATACGAATAGAGAAGATTTTGGCAATAAGAGAAAAAGTCTCCTCATAATCAACACCACAGGTTTGAGTAAAACCATTAGTAATAAGATGGACTTTGAGATGCTCAGCAGAACCATCTAGATTAAATTTAACAGTGTACACACAGCGATAACCAACAGTTCGTTTACTAGGGAGTAAAGGAACAAAATCCCAAGTTCCATTATGACGTAAAGCATCCATCTTCACTTTCAAAGTATTCCTCCAACCCGAATCAGACAACACACTCTGTAAGTGCTTAGGAATAAAGATAGTAAGCAGTTGAAAGGTAAAACAAAAGAAGATAGGAGATAAGGCATCATAAGAAATATAATGACAAGTAGAATGATTAGTAACACACAATCAAATACCTTTCTGAAGAATAATAGGTAAAGAATCGGATGTACTTGAGGGACTAAGATCATGAGACGACAAGAAAGAAGGTAGGGGCACCTCAATCAATGATCGCGGATGACAGGAGTATACATGAAGCGAAGAAGTATATAGTAGCACAGTAAGCAATGAAATAACCGACTGTAAGGGAAGAGGCGGTGGTATAGGGTACGACCCAAAGTCAACATCCATAGGCTGAACAAATGTCAAAAAATACGGAACAGATTCATTAAAAATGACATCAGCACTAGTGAAGTACCGATAAAGGATAGGACTATAGCAACGATACTCCTTCTATGTGCGGGAGCATCCAAAAAAGGCACATTTGATAGTACAAGGGTAAAGTTTATCAAACCCAGGTCCTAAGTTGTGAACATAACAAACACACGCAAAAATCTTAGGAGTTAAGAAAAATAAGGGCTTACTAGGAAAAAATACAAAATATGGACTTTACTTGTTTAACACAGAAGAAGGCATACGATCAATAAGCTAACAAGCAGTGAGAACAATATCACTCCAAAAATAACGACGAACGTTCATCTGGATTAATAGTGCTTGGATAACTTCCAACAAATGACGATTCTTGTGCTCAACACCAATATTCTGCTGAGAGGTGCAAACACAAAAAGTCTGATGAATAGTATCAGTTTTACTAAGATAAGTTGAAAAGGGATCATATTCATATTCACGAGCATTATCAAAACGTAAAATATGAATACAACTATACTGAATTTTTATTTCTTTAAGAAATGTCTCAAATATAGAAAATAAGGCAAAACAAAATTTCATAAGGAATAACCAAGTCACACAAGAATAACCATCCACAAATGACACAAAATAAGGATATTTATTAGATAAAACATTCTTTATTGAACCTCATACATCAGAATGCACTAACTCAAACACACTAGACACGCGATTATTGACTCTAGATTGAAAGGACACACAGTGATGCTTACTAAGTTGACAAGCTTCACAAGACATAGACGACAAATAACTAAAGCTTGAAACTTGACGCTTCAGATTTTGGAGGGAGGGAGGAATGACCAAGACGAAAACACCACTGAAAGAGAGATGACGAGGTCTAGAGTGCTCAAGTAGGTGGATAAAGGTCAAAGTAATAGAGATCACCGGTTTTATACCTTGTACTAATTTTTCTCTTCATCTGGAGATCTTGAAACACACAATAAGAGAGATAAAATATTGCTAAACAATTAAGTAGTGAGTAATCTTGCTAATGAAAAGTAAACTAAAAAAAACTGAGGAACAAATAAGACGAAGGATAAAGATATGTCATGACTTAATTGAGTAGTCCCCAAACCAGTAATATTAGAAGAAGTATTATTTGCAACAGTAACACTATGTGAGGAAAGAACATAATGATAAGTAGAAAAGACACCAAACGAACAAGTTATGTGGTCAGAAAAGCGCCAAAGTCTATAATTCACAGACTGTGATTGGAGGACAGTAAATAAGTGGATGTGATAACTGACTGAGCAAAAGTAGCAGCGGAAGAAAATGGAGCAGACTACTGCTCAAACATGAACGGAGCATACTCCTCTTAGGTGATAGTAATTAGCTCAGAGTTAGGCAAAGTTAACCATGAGATAGGATGTGATAACTGACTAAGCAAAAGTAGCAGCGGAAGAAAATGGAGCAAACTACTGCTCAAACATGAACTGAGCATACTCCTCTTAGGTGACAGTAATTAGCTCAGAGTTAGGCAAAGTTGACCATGAGATAGGAACAGGTAGAGAGAAAGTTTCATCCTAATAAGAGACCTGATTAGCAACATCAGAAAGTTTGCCATGTAAATTCCAATAATAATCAACAATGTGCCCTCCACGACCACAATGAGTGCAGGAATGAAGACCAGTACGGCCTCCCCTACTACCACGACCACCATAATTACCATGGCTACCCCGAGGATTATCACTATGGCCAGCAAGAACAACAAGAGCTGAGCGGTCAGTGGGAACATCATGATCAATGCCTAAAGGCGAAAAACAAAAAGATAGGCTAGCTCATTGTACACAGACACCATCCACACTCTCAAACAATATTGTTTGGTTCAATATTTTCAATACTCAATGAAATTCAAGATCAATCTTTAGATCAATTGCTCTAATATCAGTTAACACAATTTTAGAGGGACGAAAAATGGTCAAAACTTAACCTACCTCTTACAAACCACTTGTATTTATAGTAATCTCGTAATCATACAAAAGACGAGTATAACCTCTATGTGGTATACTAATTGTAACCAGTATTTATATAATAATCTTCTAATAATACTCTTAACATAGATGAATCTGAGAATCAGATAACCTGTTCTAATACCATATTCAGTTAATGTAAAGAGAAAAGAAGTGCAGAAAATAAAGAAAAAAAAAGAAAGACAATTCAAAAAGAGAAGACAGTGTTAGGGTTATCTCCCTCTATCACTTATATTTATAGTTCAAATATCCATAGGACAAAAGTACTCTTCATATCAATAAAAATAAAAAATAAGAGACTAAATAGCTTGTAACAATAAGTCCTGCTCCTAAATAAATTGCTTTTCGATGTTCCTTTTAACTCTTGGTTTTTGCAATGGATATTAATCTTAGTCGGTTAGCATCAAACATCTTGGGCATGCCATACTACATGGATGCCATCACAAGATCAAGCAAACATGGTAAGCTCAACTTAAGTGTTAGCCCTAGTGATGTGTATAATTGATTATTCAAATGTCATTCTTAATGATATGGATCATGAAAAAAAAAAATAAGTTTAGGCCAGCCTTGATGGTAGGTGATAAGGGACTCAGCAAGTGGGGCTTTTTTTTTTTTTTTAATTCTAGCTTTCAATCTCTTCCTAGTATTCGGAAGTAGAAGACTGGCATGTATCAATCACTCCACACAGAATGCTTTCACCATGAATTAAGGTAAAAGTTTTCACCAAAGTAAACATTCCAAGAGAACTACATCCTTTTCAAGTCAAAAAGGTGTATTGCATTCCTTTTGTGGCAGTTCAAGAGGCTACGATAATTTTCAGTGAAACTTTGGTCATTGGCATTGAAGGTTTTGGGAAGGTTTAATTAAACAAGGAGATTTTGAAGGATGACACAAAGGTGATAGTGAAGCGAGAAGTGTCTCAATCTCAACAAGGACTAGTAGGATCCTAGACTAAAATTGAAATGTTATCACGGTTTTGTCACCGCTATTTGGTGTCCCTCATAGGTTGTAGGTTCTTGCAATGAATAGAATGAGATTATAATAATTTTTGAGCACATAAACAATGGTACTCTCAAGAATCATCTTTATGGCTCAGATCTTCCCACCATATTGGATTGGAGACAAAGGCCATTGAATTAGGGAAGGAGTTTGAATGTAGAGACAGATAATCAAGGAGAAAAACTCAAAGGATTTAAGGATATTATTGAAGTGAAAATTGAAGGAAACTAAGAGAGTATTTTGCTACTTCCATAAATTGGATAAACGGACATCCAATTTGCACTTTGTTCATAGAGGTTTAGTACAAAACTAAAGTATACGAAGGTTTAAATTAGTGAGGCGTGTGATAGCTTCACATCAGCTTGAGGAAGAGTATTAAAAATATTTTACTATTTATTTTCTGTGGATACTTATTGTAAAGAGGACTTGTATCCCACATCCAATGCCTAAAACCATCCAAATTGGTTTATATACTTGAAGAGCTTCTCCACCCATAGTCAAGTAGTTTTGGTTGGATATTCTAGCAATTATGTCTTCATACCGAAATCAGTATAAATGGGAATACATTAGAAAACTTAGGTTGTTACTCTCTCTTTTCAGTCACTCTTTGTCTTTCTTTTCTTCTCTTTTCATTATGTTGGCTATCAGCTTATCTTTAGGTTCAACTATGCAGTCACTACCAGGAAACGTCTTTCACATTAGAAGACTAACCTTAGGATTAAAGCCCTTCACTTCCTCTTGAAATAAATTCCGACAAACAGAAAAACCGCACTCTAAGCAAACAACAATATAGACTGTCCCATGCAATTCAAGCGGGTTGCTACCTGCACGATGATGCAACCTGGGAAAAGAGATGATGATGTAGTTCATTAGACTTATTCATGGCACCTCTAGAATTACAAAATGAGAAGTATGGGGAAAAAATGTGATTACCGGTCAACATTTTGTGTTATCATAAAATTTATGCGGCTGGCTTTCTCTAGAGATGCTAAAGCAATATGGGCTGCATTGGGCTGAGCTGCAGTGAATCGTCTCCATCCAGCATAGCTTCTTGCCCAATACCGTCTTCGGGCACGACTTGAACGAAGAAACTCCTGTTCAACAAATCTCCGCAAGAGTTTTTCATATCAATCATGAGACTTCATTTTTCAAGTATCATATCAATTATGCAACAAATTCAATATAGTGGAAGAAATGTTTAACATATAATCTTTGTGAATCTTTAAAGAAAAAAATAGTAAGTGGAAACTGGACATCTCAATTCCATTGAGACAAATCACCTAGATTATTCTCTATTTATCCAGTTGAAACCCAAATCATCAAGTATTAGGGTTTAGGTTTAGGTTTAGGAAAAAGAAGAAGAAAGAGATTGACAAAAATAATGTGTATATGATGTGTTACCAACACCCTATCACTTATGCATATTAGATTGATATTGAAAACAATTACAATATTAGGAAAGTAGAACATAACAAGAAAACAACATAATAAGAAAGTAAAATAGAAATGGAAATCTCTAACAATAGGAAAGCAACATAATAATAAAGTAAATCTCCAACACTCCCCCTACACCTAGAGGATAGAGATCAAAAATGTCCAACTTGAAACAAAGGTTACTAAATATAGACCGCACCAATGGCTTGGTAAGAATATCACCAAGTTGATCACCAGACTTGACATAAGGAGTGATAATCTCCTTTCGCATTAAGGAGATTCCGAGTAAAATGGCAATCAACTTCCATGTGTTTAGTACGCTCATGAAACACTTGATTACTGGCAATAAAAATGGTTGTTCGGCTGTCACAATGCATAAGCATAGGAGACGGCACATCAACACCCATCTCACGAAGTAGAAAGCAAACTCACAATATCTCACATGCAGTATAGGTCATGGCACGATATTTGGCCTCTGCAGTAGAACATGTCGAAAACGGATTGGATAAGCTTATATTGAAAAGATTATTTACTAAATTTTATTCTATTTCTTTAGGAATATTTGTTTGACTAGGAGCATTAGTTAAAATTTGATTAGGAAATTATTATAAAGTTTTATTAGGATAAGAATTTAAGAGTTCGATTATGAAACTCTTTCAGAATTCTAGTAGGAAAATATTTTATATTTTGGTAGGAGACTTAGTCTATAAACATTGATGTAATCTCTACTATTCTATTAATGTGTGTGTGATATAATAAAACTTATTTCTCTTTGGAGAATATTGTGCTTTTCTTGACCAAATCCTTGCAAGGATTTAATATCTCTTCTTCTTTTCTATTATCTTATTTCTTCCTCCTCCCCTTCCTGCATCAATTTTGGTATCAAAACAAAACTCTAATCCATCATTCTCTAGTTTTTCACTCCTTAAATCTGTCACTTCAACCATATGCAGGCCCTTGGATTCAACACCTTCCACTATTGCATAAATGTCCGTTGCTGCCCAGTCACAAAGCAGGGAACTGGCATCCATAGTAGCAAAAGTAAAAAAAAAGAATTTCGGACCAGATTGTGCTGCAAAGGAGACCAGTTCGTTGACGACAGACATCTTACTGCATAGCACCTATGGAGAAGACAACTTTGTCCTCTTGACTGCTACTACCTTTGGAGCTTCCAGTACATTGTGGTGAGCATGAAGACCCATCCAGGCAGCAGACTAGGTTTTAAAACCTTTGGCCCAATTCGATTTTCTTAAGATCTTGACCCACTACTTCACATAACCCAACCAAAACCAGGACCTTCAGTCCAATCCAAAAAAAATCAGCACATATCTTATAATAACCTTGATCCAGTCCCTCCCCAGCCTAACCCCCCATCTGAATCTGACCCACTCCAGCCCAAATCTATGTAGCCCATCTCACCCAAAAAAGAGACCAGCCCCCAAGCTACTTATCGGATCCCAATCAAACACAATAGTAACCAGCCCAAAGTTTTTTTCAAAATTACGCATCCACCCACAACAACTCTAACATTACACAAACATCCCCCAAGCTTTCACAAATTACGTAATAGACCCATATGTTTCAAAAACTACAGATTTGACCCCTAAAGATTATGAAATTATAGATTGGGCCGCAAAAGTTCCAGACATTAGACTTCGACTCCAAAAGCTTTAGAAATTACACTTTTCCCACCCCTAAAAATTCTGAAATTATTGATAGGCCCAAAAATTTTTGAATTTATTGTTGTGCTCTATAAGTTTCTAGAATTCCGGAACATGATTCAAAGTCGCGGTATTGGCCATCGACTCGAAAGGCACTAATACACATCGGCCAGTATCGGAGGGCACGGTGTCGGCCGATACGCTTAGAGGGCACCGTATCAACCGATACGCTCAAAATGCTAGATAGAAGGCCCAAAAAAATTGAAAAAATTATAAAAAAATTTAGAAAATATAAACAACATTATTCATGCATCATGTGTCCACAATATATCCACAAGCACGTTAAACATAATAAAAATAAAATTTAAGGGCGTTAGCAAAAATCTCTATCCTTGTAAGTGTTCAATTTAATCATTTAACAACTTTCCAAGTAATAATTATTGCCTATCCCATGGTATATCAAAGAGTAAATTTAGCCAAAGTAGACGTAGACAAAAGTTTACCCGAAAGTCAATTACCCAAAAAAATCGATCACAAGTTAAAATTAGCAATAGAGGTAAAAAAAAAAGTCCGAGTGTTTCTATATATCAAATTAGGCCACCGCCAGTAGACAGTCTCCAAAGACTGTTAGCATCTCTAAGACGCTTCACCCATCTCACCCCATAAAGAGAGAGAGACAGAGACAAACAAACAAAACTTGCGAGTGGAGTCGAAGAAGGCACCGACGATCTCTAGGAAGCATGATGGGGCTGGGCATCAACTTTTGTTAGTTATTTGTCATGGGTTCACAATGAAAGAGAAAATGAAAAACTTATGAAGAAGAAGATTAGACAATGTCTATTGGATTCACAAGTATGTCTTTCGAATCTTTACAATCTTTCTTGGGTTTATAATGTGGCAAAAGAGGGGGTGAATCTACATATTTGCATGTGAAATGTGGAAGAAGTGAAGATAATTGTTGGATGAGTTGATTAAGCTGAGAAGAAAGATCACTATAAGAACTAGAAATAAATGCATTCGAGAACCTAAAGTAGCATAAGAAGCCTGATTAGCATATATTAGTCTCCCATATATATCCCAACAATAATCTTTAATATGTCCTGTGCCCCTGCAATAAGTACACTTCCATAAGAATGATTACCACAACTAGAACAACTATAATGTCCACCCCAGCCAGCACCACTACCATCATGATTACTCCACTGGCTATTAAGATAGAGTACTCTTCTATAGATGAAGAAGTCCTTATAATTAAAAGTGTTAAGAGCATTATGTAAATACTAATTGTAACAAGTATATCACTAAAGGGTAGACAAGTCGTTTGTATGGATAGGAGTTAACTATAAATACAAGTGATTTGTGAGAGGTAGGTTAGATTTTTGACCACTCTCAGTCTTTCTCTAATATTGTTTTAACTCTCTAAACTTAACACAGTATTAGAGCAAGTTGAATCCTAAATTTGATCTAACAATTTTTTTTAATATCGAGGATTTGATCTCAGAACTTCATCTTCTTCTTCCTTTTCTTTATTTTTCTTGTTTTCGTTCGAAATTGTTGACTCAGTCCTAATTCCCACGACCATAGCCTAGGGTCGTGGGTGATGGTCAAGGCCGGCACAACATCATTAAAAAAAGGTGTGGGCTTTAGGCCCAAAATTTTTGAAAGCCCATAATTTTAAATACATAACTAGTCCATATAAAAAATTTTAATTTATGAAAATTTAGGCCTAACAAAAAGGCCCCAAAAAATTTAAGCCCAATCAAAAAATTACAATTTCAATAATTTAAGCCTACAATTCAATTCATGAAATTAAAAACTCAAAAATCAAAAGTTTTAAAAACAAATAAAAAAATATATTTAAAAGTCAACTCATATTTACTCGCATCCATTCTCTCTTTCTTAAAAAACCAAAATAAAGTATCACATCCTCCTCTCTCACTTAAAAAAAAGTTTTTTTTTAAATAATGCTAAAAATAAAAAAGCCCCATTTAGTATTACTGTTTTACGCCTCAAATTATCTTGAGTCATCCCTGGTGATGGTTTAATGTCTAAAATAGTGTGGGTGTGTTGTGGAAATCAATCTTGGTCTGTTGTGGTGGTGGTGGTGTTGCGTTGCCTGAGATCCTCCTGTTATAGCCACTATGGTGGTGTTACCTGAGGTCTCCAATTTCAGCGTGGTGTTGTGTCATTGTGGTGGTGGTGTTTCGAGGAGGTCTGTTGTGGTGGTGTTTCGAGGAGGTCTCCTATTTCGTCATGGTGTTGCGTTGATGTGGTGGGGCATTACGACATCGTCGTCGTCGTCGTCGTCGGAGGAGGAGGAGGAGGTCTACTGTGGTGGAGATGTTGCATCGTCGTCGTCATGGTACTGGTCGTCAGAGGTCCATTGTGGTAGCATGGTGGTGCTGATTGTGTTGGTGTGAGGTGGCGCTGTTGAAACTAGGGTTTTGTTGAAACCCTCGTAGTGGAGAAGACAATAGTCCAGGTCAGTTCAGGTCATGTGGGTTTGGGTTGCTGTTGAGTGCAGTATAGTCCAAGCCCAATTTCTGTTGAGCCCAATCTACACCCGGCCCAACTCAGTTAAAGCCCAGCTTAATCAGAATTCTGGTCCAGCCTAGCCCAGTTCAAGAAGTTGAGTAGTTCCACCCAGTTCAATCCAGGCCCAATCCGCAAACTGGTCCAATCCAGCCAATAAGTTTCAATTTAGTCCAGCCCGACCAGTTCAATCCCTGTTCAACTCAACTTCATCCTGTTCAGACCTGTTAAGGACTGATTCAACTCTGTTCAACCCTTTTCACACTGGTTCTACACCGGCTTTGCAGTACAGCCCCCTTTTCTAGTCCGGTTCAGGTTCCCTGGTCCGATTCAGACATCCAGAAGGTTTTTCAAGCCCGGTCCAGGCATCCAGTCACTGGTTCTGGTCCAATTCACGCATCCAGTCATCGCTTCACGTACCAATGAACTTTCTGGTCTAGTTCAGTGACCTTTTTGGTCCGATTGAACGATCTTCGGTGTTCTTCCAATGACCTCTATTAAACTCAATGGGACTAATTATGTTTTATGGTCATGATCGGTCCAAGTGTTTCTTAGAAGTAATGGCTTTAAGAAATATTTAATGAACACTAAAACCAAGGAAGTACTCCTAGGTATGATAAGTGGGAACAGGAAGATGCTCAGATTATTTCATTATTACTGAATAGCATTGAGGCCAGTATCAATTCTACCCTACTTTACATCGGCACGGCCAAAGAGAACTAGGATCACTTGACCACCATGTATTCTGCCACTGGTAATTTTTCTCGTGCATATAAGGTGTGCAAACAGTATTTTCACCTAGAGCAAAATACTCTGAATCTTAAGGATTACTACTCTTATGTTCGGCGAGTTTGTGAGGAATTGAAGTTTTACCACTCATTTACGACTGATGCAGCAGTTTGGCAAAAGTAACATGAATATTTGAATAGTTCATTTTTTGGTCGGTTTGAAACCTTAACATGAATCTATTCGCTCACAGATTTTGGGGGCTCTAGTTTTCCATCTCTACATAAGATTTTCTCCCACTTATAGCATGCAACTTTCTCTACTGGTTCTTCCAGCACTGATCATGGTGTGCCCACTGATCGCTCAACTGCTGTTGTCCCTAGTGGCCACAGTGATACTTCCCAGGGTGGCTATGGCAATAGCAGTGGTCAGGAGGCCATATTGGAAAACGTAATGGAGGTCACGGAGGCCGATCAGAGGCCGATCAGGTTCTCATTCATGCTCTCATTATGGTCATGGAGGCCACACTACTGATTATTATTAGGATTTATATGGCAAGCCTGTGGACATTGCTAATCAGGTTTCCTACTAGGATGACACCTCAGTTGTTGTTTTTATACCTCAGTTGGCTCCACCAAACTCTAGATCAATTACTCTTACACGAGAATAGTATGCCCAGTTCCTATCTCAGCAGCAGGTCATTCCATCCACAGCTACTTTTGTCCAATCAAGTACCGCTTTCACTTGTTCAGTGTCCTCCACTCGCAGTCCCTAGATTATAAACTCCGGCGTTTCTGACCACATGACTGGTGCGTCTGGTGTCTTTTCTACTTATCAGTCTGCTACTCTCACACACAGTGTTACTCTTACTAATGGTAGTTCTTCTAAAGTTTCAGGTTTGGGGACTACTCAATTGAATCCTGATATGTCCTTATCATCCATTTTATTTGTCCCTCAGTTGTCTTTCAGTTTACTTTCTATTAGCAAGATTACTCGTTCCCTTAATTGCTCTGTAACATTATATCCCTCTTATTGTGTGTTTCAAGATCTCCAGACGAAGAGAAAAATTGATACGGGATATAAAGTCAATGGTCTCTATTATTTTTGACCTTGATCCACCTCCTCGGGCACTCCAGACCTCGTCATCTCCTTTTCAGTGGCATTGTCGTCTTGGTCATCTGATAGGAATCGGATTATATTTCGTTATAGTAAGCGTAGACGTAAGGTTTAAGAGTTATTTGTCATTTTATTGTTCAGAGACTTAGTTGTTATTTTGATTATTTATTTATTTTAGGGTTTGTGATCTCCTTATATATATAGGATTTGTGAACTCCTTATATATAAAAGGGATCCATATTTGTTGGAGACTACTTTTGATTATTATTGATTATTAATATTGAATTCTTCTTCCTCAAATTCTCTCTATTCTCATCCCCTTCTTCTTATTTTTTCATCCCCTTCTTCTTCCCTTCTCATTCCTAATTCTTTCTCTTCCTAGTCTACTTAAAAGCTATAACGATTTACATCACTTTGATATCAGAGCCCCACTTCAATTCGCAAAAAAAAAAATGTTCATCGCACATTGTTACTGTTCACCAAAAACACTGTTCATTAGTGAAAAAATTAAACAAAACCAGCCAAAAAAAAAATTGTTCATCCGCGTGCTGTTCACTGTTCACGGGGGCACTATTCATGTGACATTGTTCATCGAGCTGGCAAATATCTTACTATCCAAGTAAAAAAAAAACAGAACTGTCCCAGCAGATTCATAAAATTGCAGCAACATCCCAACTGTTTCAGAAATTACAGAAACACCCCAGAAAATTTCAAAAGTTACAAAACTACCACCAGAAAGTTTTAAAAAATTACAGAATCTTCCCCCAGAAGTTCCAGAATTACAAAAACATTACCCCAGAAAGTTCCAGAATTCGTAGAATTATCCTTTAAATTGTCAAGTAGCAACTCATAGTTGAATCTAACACCAGGTACGAGTTCTCTTCATTGGAAATTGGTGACTAATATTTATATTTGTTGGTAAGTCCAAAAAAAAAAAACCTAAACTTTCTTTGTTTGTTGTTCCTACACACCACCTTCATAACTTTCTTTGTTTGGTTGTTCCCACACACTACCTTCGTAACCTTCTTTATTTGTTGTTCCCACACACTATCTCCATAACTTAGCTTGCCCAATTTCTTGTTAAACACATTGTTGCTTGTCTCACATTTATTTGAATCTCTTTATAATAATGTGTGGTTATTCGCATTGATTTATAATTTTTATTACTTGATTTAATTTTTAGTCTACTTGACATTTTACATTAGCTCAAATTTTACATTTCATTCACTATGACCCTTCGTGAGCTTTCCAAGTCTCATACTGTACTAGAACAAAAGTTTGAGACTCTCACCATTGATATGACCGACACTAAACAATCAGCCGACTTGTTACGTGAGGAAGTTAAAGGAATGGGACAACAACTTTCTCAAGTTACTATTCAACTAGTCCAATTGACTAAGTTTATGGAAAAACGACCAATAGAGTATGAACAAAATAAGTCATCAGTTTCTCTTAATTTCAGACAGGCACATCATGTTAGACACACGCCTCTCTCGATAGATCCTACTGACTCATGTCAAGGTGTCCTACCCACTCCCCAGGTAGCTCAAGGGAGCTAAGTTCAGAGTCCAGATAAGAAGCAACCTCCTAACACCGTTTTTAGACAAAACGTAAGTCGTAGGAATTTTCAAGAGGATCCCGTTGAGGTAGTCATGTCTGACTATTCAGCAGAAGGTGACATGGATGGTTATCGTGAACTCATCCGACCACGTGACAAATACCATAGGTCTCCCCCTCCGCGTTACCATAATCCTCGACATAGGCATGTCCATGAAGAATCTAAGGACATCACACAAATAGTCAAAGTGGACGCTCCTAGTTTTGATGGTAGGTTAGATCCTGTTATTTTCTTAGATTGGTTGAATGACATGGATGACTATTTTGATTGGTCTAATATGTCTGATAACCATTGAGTTCGTTTTGCCAAAATGAAACTAGTTGGTTCGGCTAAGAGACATTGGCAAGGAGTCCAACAAGACCAAGAACGCTTAGAGGGACAACCCACTACTTTATGGGCTAAGATGAAACACAAATTGCGAGATAAATATCTCCCTAGTTACTATAAGCGACAACTCTTGGACAAGTGGATGAACTTGCGTCAATTGACCTCGAGTGTGACTGATTACCTAGCTCGATTTGAAGAGCTCTTTCTGAGATACAACATAAAAGAAGAACCTTGGGTAACAGTTACAAAATTCATTAATTGCTTGAGACCTAAGATTAAGAGGGAAATTAACTTACACTCTCCTGAAACGGTAGAGGAAACATATTATAAAGCCTTAGAGATTAAATAATACCTTAGGGCCTTAGGCCACCCTTTCAGCGTCACATGCCTTCTCAAACCAGTGAATCTCAACCATTAAAGTCTATCCCATTTGATAAGTCTCGAGGCATCACCCAGTCAGGACCTATTACATCTAGGAGTAACACATACCCTAACTTGAAAAGTAATACCGCTAGGGTTCGAGATTCTATACTCACGGATTCTCACCATGACAATTCTTCCATAGAGTGTCCTCGTTGTCATGGCAAGGTCATATTGCTTCACAGTGCCCTCAACGTACTTTGATCATTGACAACGGGTTAGGAAAATCACTTGACAGAGAGGATGTTGACCAAGAAGTTGATCCTTTAGATAAGAAACCCCTAGAGCTACTAGATGAAGGTAAGGAAGAATGACAAAACAACGACACTCATGTCAATGTGATGCGATGCATCTTATCCACCCTTTTAGACAATGAAGCATGAAAACGCACCAGCATTTTCTACACTCTAGTCCGATGTGGGGGTTAAGTTTGCAAGGTCGTCATTGATGGGGGAAGTTCATTGAATGTCATCTCTAAATCAGTTGTAATTCAGTTGCAGCTTAAGCCAGAGACACACCCACAACCTTACAAATTTGCTTGGGTTGACAAGACCTCCTTACCAGTCTCACAGAGATGTTTGGTCCCTATTCAGATAGGTGACTATTCAAATCATATATGGTGTGATGTCTTACCTATGGATGTCGCTCATGTCTAGTTAGGTCGTCCATGGCTTTTTTATCTAGATGTGACAAACTATGGGAGGAAAAATACCTATGTTTTTAAGCATAAGGGAAAAGCCATTAAGTTAACACCTGCAAAACCCTCAGAAGGTAATAATTCAAAGTATAGGTCATCTTCCCACATAAGTCACAAGAAAGACCTTCACATCTTGACCCATAGGGAATTAGAAAAGAGTCTAGCATAGTGGTAGCTCTAGTTGTCAAAGAAGTTTCTCCTAGTCCTTTGAAATCTAAGGATGATCGTTTGCCTGAGACTGATAGTCTATTGAGAGAGTTCTACGAAGTGATTCCTAAGGAACTACCCGATAAATTGCTACCTATGAGAGATGTTCAGCATGCTATTGACTTAGTTTTAGGGTCTCAGTTGCCTAATCTTCACCATTATTGCATGAACCCCACTGAGCGTGTTGAACTCCAAAAACAAGTAGAGGGACTTTTGCAAAAATGGTCTGTTCGTCATAGTCTTAGTCCATGTGTTGTCCCTGCTTTGTTGACCCCTAAAAAAGATGGCTCTTGGAGAATGTGTGTTGATAACTGTACCATAAACAAAATTACAGTCAAGTATTGATTTCTTATACCAAGACTTAAAAATATGTTTGACCTTTTTGGTCGATGCACTTTGGTTCTCCAAAATAAATTTGCGCAGTGGTTATCATCAAATCCGAATTAAACTTGAGATGAATGAAAAACTGTCTTCAAAACTCAGGATGGACTTTATGAGTGGTTAGTCATACCTTTGGATTGTCTGATGCACCTAGCACATTTATGAGAGTTATGACTCAGATATTGCGTCCTTTCCTACGAAAATTTGTGGTGGTCTATTTTGATGATATCTTGATCTACAATCGGTCTAAAGAAGAGCATTTGGATCATCTTTGACAGGTTTTTCAAATATTATGGGTGAAAAAATTCTATGCAAACCTTAAGAAGTGTTCTTTTATGCAATTTCAAGTGCTTTTTCTTGGATTTGTTATTTCTTCGTAAGGTATTATAGTTGACTCAGAGAAAATTTGTGCTATTAGAAATTGGCCAGTGCCACGAACAATTTCTAAGGTTTGAAGTTTTCATAGTTTGGCCACCTTCTATAGACGATTTATTAAAGGATTTAGTTCCATTATGGCTCATATCACAGAGTGCATGAAAAAATGGGAGTTTCAATGGACTCTTACTGTAACTAGAGCCTTTCAAGAAGTTAAGCACAAGATGACACAAACACCCGTCCTTCGACACCCTGATTTTTCTAAAGTGTTTGAGGTTGCCTGTGATGTATCTGGTGTAGGGATAGGTGGAGTTTTGAGTCAAGAGGGTCATCCTATTGCTTACTTCAGCGAAAAACTTAATAAAACTAAACAACGATATTCTATATATGACAAAGAGTTCTACGTTGTAGTACAAGCACTCCGCTATTGGAGGTATTATCTATTGCCATCTGAGTTTGTTATATTCTGATCATCAGGCATTGAATACCTTCATTCCTAGAGAAAATTGAATGTTAGGCACGTTAGGTAGGTTGAATTCCTTCATGAGTACACTTTTGTTCTTCACCACCGAGCAGGCATTGAAAACAAGCCTGTGGATGCTCTTAGCCGTGTAATTACTGTTTTACAGACTATGAGTGTCCATGTGATTGGCTTTGATAGGGTTAGAAATGACTATGCCTCTTGTCCTGACTTTAGTATAATTTTTCAGGATGTTCAGGCTGATAACCGCCATGAATACAATTACTTCTTCCTTAGAGATGATTATTTGTTTAGAGGATCGCGTTTATGTATTCCCCGTACTTCACTTAGGGATGTCTTGATTTAAGAATTACATACGAGAGGTCTGGCAAGTCACTTTGGTAGGGATAAGACATTTGCACTTGTTGAGGATAAGTTTTATTGGCCCATTTTGAGGCGTGACATTATTAGGATAGTGTCGCAGTATCGCACTTGTCAGTTAGCAAAGGTTAGGAAACAAAACACTGGGTTGTACACACCATTGCCAGTTCATGGAGAGATCTTAGTATGGACTTTGTTTTAGGATTGCCTAAAACAACCAGTAATCATAATTCCATTCTAGTGGTCGTGGATAGGTTTTCTAAGATGGTCTATTTCATTCATTGCACTAAGTCTACTGATACCTCACATGTAGCAAAGTTATTTTTTAGAGAGGTCGTTCGACTACATGGGTTGTCTATTTCTATTGTGTCTGATAGGGATGTCAAGTTTGTGAGTTATTTTTGGAAGACACTTTGGAAACTCTTTGGGACTAGTCTTAAGTTTTCATCTGTCTTTCATCCCCAAACTGATGGTCAAACTGAGGTTGTTAATCGTAGTTTAGGAGATTTACTTAGGTGTCTAGTGGATGAGAAGATGAAAAATTGAAATTTATTTTGTATCATTTGCGGATGAATATTCTCTTGTGACTTGGTTGTTTCTTATGAAACCTCATTCTAACGTATTTTCTATATTTGAGACCTTTCATAAAGAAATAAAAACTCAATATAATTGTCGTATTTGTACTTTATGTTCTGATAACACTCGTGAATATGAATCTGACCTTTTTTCAACTTATCTTAGTAAAACTAACATTATTCATCAGACTTCTTGTGCTTATACCTCTCAACAGAATAGTATCGTTGAGCGCGATAACCATTATCTGCTAGAAGTTACCAATACACTATTATTCCAAATAAATGTTTTCCTATTATCTTTGGAGTGATATTGTTTTCACTACTTGTCACCTTATTAATCGTACGCCATATTCTACATTAGATAGTCAAATTCTATATTTTGTCATTTTCCCTAGTACGCCCTTATTTTCCTTAACCCCTAAGATTTTTGGATGTGTATGTTATGTTCATACCTTGGGCCCTGAGTTTGATAAACTTGATCCTCATGCTACCAAATGTGACTTCTTGGATACTCCTGCACACAGAAAAGATATCGTTGCTATAGTCCTCTCTTTCGTTGGTACTTCACTAGTGATGATGCCACTTTTGATGAATTCGTTCTGTATTTTTTGGCACTTGCTCAGTCTTAGGATCTGGACTTTGGGTCATCCCTGACACCACCACCTTTTCCCTTACCATCGGATATTCCATTGCCTACTATGCTACCATCTACTTATCCACTTTGGGTATACTCTCGTCGTCCTCGACCATCGAATGAGGTGTCCGTATCGTCTTCCTTGTCGTCTCCTGATCTTGATTCCTTAGGTAATTCTTACTCTTTACCTATTGCTCTTCGAAGAGGTACTCAATTGTGTGTTACTAATCATCTCATTGCTCATTTTATTTCATATGATGCACTTATAAGGTGTGTTGTCTGATCCAAATTGGAGGACAGCTACAGAAGTGGAGATGGATAACTTACATAATAATGAGATTTGTGATCTTGTTCCATTACCTCCTAGTACATGGACTGTTAATTTTCGCTGGGTGTACACTATTAAATTTAATTCGGATGGTTATGTGGAACATCTCAAAGCCCATCTTGTTGCAAAGGGCCTCACTCAAACCTATGGTGTTGATTATGAGGAGACTTTCTCTCCTGTTGTCAAAATCTCTTATGTTTGTATATTGATTTCTTTGGCTGCTAATCTTGATTGGTCTTGTTTCAGTTAGATATCAAGAATGTCTTCTTACATCGTAATTTGGTTGAAGAGATTTACATGGAACGGCCACCTGGGTTTACTTTACTGTTACGGGGCGTCCTGTAAGAATGTGTGTCGATTAAAGAAATCTCTGTATAATTTGAAATAGTCACTGAGGACATAGTTTACTAAGTTTTTATACGCACTTTTAGAGTTTGGTCTTCTTCAATGTCAGACATACCACTCTGTATTTCATAGACAGACAGACGTCGGATATATTCTATTGGTGGTTTATGTAGATGATATTGTAATTACTGGAAATGATTCTAAAGGGATAGTCAAGGTAAACTTTTCCGCGAGACTGATTTCACACTAAGGACCTAGAAAAACTCGGGTATTTTTTGGGTATTGAGGTTGCTAGATCTAAACAGTGTATTTGTTTATCCCAGAAAAAATATGTACTTGATATGCTAGAAAAAGTTGGTTTGTTGAGTGGTAGACTAATTGATGTTCATATGGATCCAAATCAAAAATAGTTGATAGATGATGGTGCACTGTTTGAGAATCCGAGTCAGCATCACAAGCTGGTTGGGAAGTTCAATTATCACACTATTACCTTATCAAATATTTTCTATGCAATTAGTATAGTAAGTCAATTTATGGAATGCCTTAGAGTATCACATTGGGAGACAGTCACTCGTATTCTACGATATGTCAAGCGTGATTGTTATATCAAGTTAATAGACATCTTAGAATAAAAGATTTTTCAGATCCTGGGCCGACTCTCCTTTTCCAAAATTGACCACTAGTTATTGTACTTTCTTGAGAGGTAACATTATGTCATGGAAGAGTAAGAAACAAATGATGGTAGCAAGATTTAGTGCTGAGACTGAGTATAGAGCAATGGCACATACAACTAGTGAGTTGACATGGTTGCAACACTTTCTCCTAGAAATTGGCTTTCCAGCTTAACCTCTTTTACACTTGTTCTGTGATAATCAGACAGCTATTCATATCACTGTCATCCAGCATTTCACAAGAGAACTAAACATATTGACGTTGATTGTCACTTTATTCAAGATAAGATAAGATAATAGTTTGAGGTATTAAAACTCCATTGTAAGATCTGAAGATCAACTTGCAGATATGTTTATCAAACCACTGAATTGAACGCACCTTACAATCATTTGTTCCAAACTTGGATTATATGATATATATAATTCAGCTTGAGGGGGATTGTTAAAAGCATTATGTAAATACTAGTTGTAATAAGTATACCTCTAGAGGGTATACACGTCTTTTGCATGGTTACGAGTTAACTATAAAGATAAGTGATTTGTGAGAGATAGGTTAAGTTTTGGACCCCTCTCTGTCTTTCTCTAATATTGTGTTAACTCCCTAAACTAAACAAAAAGAAACATGTTGAGGACAAGAGACTGAAGTAATCTGTCTAGTATGATCATCCACTAGAACATGTATAAACTGATGATCCACTGAAAGAGCCTCTAAATCCTCCAAAATTGACAGAATGAAATTCACTATCAAAATCGACTAAAAAAATCCACTTCACTGAAGCTATCAGTCTAACCCCAATGTGCCCAAACACACCTAGGTAGTTTATCCACCACAAGAGCTACCCAAAAACTTACATAGGAGCGAGAGACCCCCAAAACAAAACAACTCAAAAATAAATGGGTCAATCACAAACACATATAAGGGTTTTAGTCAAGCAATCTCTTTTCTATAAACTATTACCCAATCATCAAGACAAAAACAAGGACTATAGCAATAAGACAATTGTAACTTCAACGACGATAAACAAAAAACACAACCAAAGGAACTTAACCACCGGTCCTCACAACTTCTTAGGCATGCTTTAGGATCCAAAGATCTTTCAAACAAGCAGTCAAAATTTCACAATGAACAGTAGCCGATGAACAGAAGTATTTTTATAGTAACCAATGAATAGTACCTTATGAACAGTAGCCCATAAACAGTAATCGGTGAATAGTAACCCATCAACCGTCGTGATGAACAGTAGATAAATAAGAGACAGAAAGGAGAAAAGAGGGAAAGAAGAAGACTGACTATAACAGATGCTTTGATACTAAGTTGAAACTCAAATAATCAAGCATTAGGGTTTAGGTTTGGGAGAAACAACAAGAAATAGAAGAGAGAAAGAGATTTAGAAAATAATGAGTGTAGGATATAGGTTACCAACACCCTATTACTTACTTATATCGTGTTGATATTGTAATTGTTATCAATATTAGGAAAGTAAAACATAAAAAGGAAACAACATAACAGGAAAATAAAATAGTAAAGAAAATCCCAAACAATAGGAAAGTAAATCTCCAACAATTAAGCAAACGTAACTTGAATGTAATAAAACAGTGTGCGTTAATGAAGGGCCTATGTAATTGTTCACAAGTCCTGACTGTGTGCACACTTGAACTACCTAAAAATTCAAAATCCTTCAGCATGAACAGCCAGCATCTTTACTGAAAATGGCTTCACAGAAAACAGAAGAAATATGTCCCATCAATATCAAAAGCAAAATATCATTGTCCTCGCCTTCCATACAAAATAGTAATATTTGTTCTTAAACAGTTTCCTGGATTCAGTCCAACCCCAGTTAGAAAATTTTCTAAACCAACAGCAGTTAATTTCAAAAGCTGGTTAATGTCATAAAAATAAGACAAACTACCAATTTCTCAACTTCAATTTCAAATAAAGAATATACTTTATCTATCTTTGACTCATGCAACAAGGGCAGCCCGTTGATATCATGGCGTGGAAATTAGTTTTCAGGAGTTACTTGCGTCTAACAGAAACAACATGAAACTAACATTCGTTTGAGCTAAGTTCTTTGTTCTAATAAATGATGCAGAGTTAGCCTCTAGTTTAGACGCATAATGTGTTCATAGACTGGTTCTTTTGCTTGATTAATAAATTGCAGACTGTTAGTCCATTCCTACCCCCTTTTTCTCCGGTGCATTAGGAGCTGCTCCTGAATTGTTTCCAGGCTATCAGTCCTCTAAAAGTCAATGTTTCCATTGTCGTGGAACTTTAAAAAATTGAATGAACAAGCCTCACTTTATTTCCCAGATACAAAACAACCAAAAAATCCCTCTCGCAAACCAATTTTTTACTAAATGCATGGCTTCAGATCACCTGATGGGTAATTGGTTTGAAACCAGAACTATAAGCTCCATTTGGGCTGCAAACAAAATATAGATAAATCAAATTAATTAGAAGGAAAGGCTACTATAAGAACAGGTGTAATAAAAGAATTGAGTTTGAAGCGGTGTTTATAATTAGTTTGCAGATTTAAACATTTGGTAGTCACTCAAAATTCCAGGACTCTAGAATGCATAAGTTGACTCAGCCAAACAAATGAGTGGCCAAATCACAGTGCTTTTGAAAATACAAAGAAATAATGGCTCACCAAGTTCATCTGAACTTGGTTGAAATTGAAATACATCCAAATCAAGTAATTATACCATACTAATGGGAAAATAATTAGATGAAGGGTAAGGACAGACATCTTTCAGTCAAAAGGTATTGCAACAATCAACATAAACTACAAAATTAGCTCTGCTCCCACATAAGGCAAAATATGAAGAATAGGCTTTATAGAGTTAGAGTAACATATTCAATCATTTGACCAGATTAAAAGTTATACCGAAGATAGGTAACCTGAGAAGCTTTCACATACAAAAATTCCATATGATGACACATGATCATAGCATCTCAACCAAATTTAAAGGTTGCATAATTAAAGGTTTGAATACCTAACAAGCTGAATCAGCATTCTAAGAAAGACAAGATAGAACCTTCTATAATCAGGAATTCCACTCTCTGTGCTTATTCCAGCTCCTGTCAAAACTACAAGCTTGGTACTGCATAGGAATAAATTATCAAAAGTCAAAACACAAGACATAAAGAAGCACATGCCATGGACAAAGATTTTCTGGTGCATGCATACAAAACTAAACCTCTAATAATATAGGAAAATCACCTCTGATCAAAAAATTGGTACAAAAGGTCGACATCTTTGATACTTGGGGGATCTGAATTGGGAACCAACTTCTTGTCCCTCAAAAAATTTGAATGCAATTTTTCTTCACTTCCTGATGAGGTTCCAGGGACAGAGATTCGGCATGTAGTCTGTACAAATTTAGAAGATCCCTGAAAAGGTACAGCCCTTCTTACCTTGCTAGGCAATTTCCAATTTTTACTAGTTGACTGAAGAGAATCTGTTACCACGGAAGAACTTGAATAGAATTGTAGAAAGCAATATACATATAACTAACCAGAAAAGCATTCTACTTATCAAAGAACTGGGTATGTAACAAGAAGAGTTGCCTGTCATTATAGTCCTCAGCATGTCACTTGCTCTTGTGAAAATCTGCTTGTTCAGATAGCCCTGGTTAATGTTAAAAATATCGAAATAAGCATCTAAAACGGCTATGAAAAATGGTTTTGAAGTACCAAAACTAATGAAAATTTCTTCCAATACCTAATTTAACTCCACAGAACATTTAATAACTCCCAGTTAAAATCATTCAAAATTAAATAAGACCAACCAGTATAGAATGTCATTGCACAAAATCTTGCTTCAATATGTTCACCATCTATTATGCTTTTTGACCAACATTGCTAATTTTGTAAAAATATACCCTATCTACATTATCATAAAAAGCGAGAAACGCCTTATTTGGGGGAGAGGGGGGGTCACAATTACTTTAAAATTTTTAAATATCTAGTTTAATAAAAAAAAAAAAACTGAAGAGTAACAAGGACAGAAGCACATCCCATGTGTAATTTGTCCACACCAGGTAGTGTTTTTTCACCACTCCACCACTCAAAATGTAAAGAAGAAAAAGTAAGAAAGAAAGAAAGAAAAAGAAAAAAGAACGCATTATTTAAAACCACAACCATCTTCCCATTAACAAATCCAAGGTGGTCTCATATAAATTCCCAAAAAAGCACAACGGAAAAAAAAGAAAGAAAAACAAAAGGCAAAAAGGGAAACACTAGGGAGAAGAAGATGTGAAACTCTACCATTTGGCTTCAATGGTAGGAAAATATATCTTTAGTTTGCCTTTTCCTATTGATTACCAGGGAGGTTCAAAGTGGTAGAGTTTTGTATCTTTTGGTTTTAGCCCTGCAAGTATCTCTGAATATCGACCATCAAACAATGGGGCAAAGCTAGAATTTTGGCATTGTGGGGGCAAATATCTTAGCCATAATAGTTTATGTACTTAATTCGCAGACCTAATCTAGAGACCTTTGGTTTAGCAAAATAAATTGCATTCAATACTGAGACCCACTGCTATTCAAATAATGATAATACATTAATGCTCCAAATTAGGTCCCAAATTTTATCTTAATAGGGTTTCACTTTTAACAATGAACTAATAACGAATAACAAAAGTTGACCCAATGCACAGGTTCTCATTACTGCTAGATCTCGGAAGGCCAGATGAACGTAAATTTACCCCGCATGTGAGAGAATATTTCCACGATGTGAATTATTAACACCTAGGTCATAATGGAGCAACCTTATATTTGCAATTGTTACCAACTAATTTTCGTATTATAAAAATAAATTGACAACGGTCAAAGAGAAAGAGGACAAAATATACGGAGAGAGAACGAAGAGATTCAAAAGGATTTCTTGAACATATTTTGAGGGATTCAGCTAACTAAATATTATTTAAGTTCACTTACAAATGCAAAAAATGATTTAAGTAAATTAAAATGTATGAGATTTTTTTTGTGGAGGCAATTTTAAAATATATTAGAACCTATATAAATGATTTTTTTTTGCACAACAAAATTGAGTGGGGGCAACAAGGCCTACGTAGCTTTGCCCATGATCAAACACAATGTTACCCAAGCATAGCATGCGTGACACCTCATAGTGTCTATGAGGTGTTTTTGTCTTTTTTTGTGTTGGGGTGGGGGTGGGGGTGGGGGTGGACTGGCCATAGCATTAGGCTCTAAAACCAGGCCCAACTATCATAAACTGGTCTTAATGGATGGAGGGAATAAAACATGAGAAATGCTATACTGACCAAATTTTGGGACCAAATGACATGGCAGCTGAGTTGGGCTTCTTTATTTGGTCATCTCATTTGTGTCCCAATAAAAACTTCAAATAATATGTTGTTATGTCATTTGGGCTCTAAATTTGGTCATATAGCAATACTCATAAAACATTAACTTTAGCTGGATAGATGTGATTGTAAAGCAAATGGTAAGCACATTTCAACTACACTGGTAAAAAAATCGCATTTCATTCCACCACATTTACAGCTCAACTCGTTGTTCATTTTTTATCAAAAGTCAACCTTAAAACAAAGAATCCTTCAATAAATTTCATTTCACCAATTACTTTAGAATGAACAACTCATTTCGATATATTCACATAACATGTCGTTCACTCTATCATCAATTTGTGAGATTGGGGACCGATATAATGAATGGTTTGGGTGCGGCGGCCCGCCTATAAAAAGCACCTGTAGGGATTAGTGTTCAATATATTGCCTTTTCTGTAATGGGTAATTCTCGAAGGACAATTACTACTCAAGAAATGTTTAAAAAACGCAAATATATGGTTAGGAAAATGAATGCATCCATTCATACATTATAACTGCTGATGTTTAAAATGGATTATTATAAACTAATTTGCCTAAATAAACAGATATATAAACACACACATGTGTGTGTGTGTGTGTTTATATGTAGAGAAGACTTACAGACATGAAAGCTGGGGAAGGCATTCGCATGAGAGTGACCATTTGGCTGTGGGCTCTTTGTTTTGGTTTCTATTTTGGTCGTTGGCTCTTCTTCTTTCTTTCTCCGGCTTTTCTTTCCCTCCTCTCTCTTTCTTCTGTTAGCAAGAGTGTTGTGTGTCGAATCTCCTGTTTAAACATCGAACACTTCGTCGTCGTCTTTAAAGCTGGGACCAATGTGGGCATGCTGTTCCACGTTGAATACTTATCCGCCGTTTAATAGTGACCTCTTGGAACTTTTTACTTATTGGAAATTAAGCCTCAGTTTTGATAACGTTTTTTTAGGCCCGTTTGGTAGGAGGGATGAATAATTGGAGGGACGAAAAGATGGATGAAAAGTTGAAAGGAATATATTTTTTTTCGTTATGTTTGGTATGATGAATGAAAAATTGAATGGATAAAAAATTGAAGGAATGTATTTTCCTTTATTTGGTATTGGATGAAAAATAGGATAGAAAGGAAAAATATAAATATCAAATTTACCATTATACCCTTACATCTCATTACATGAATAAGATTAAAAAAAATAAACCAAAATACATGATTTTTTTTATAAGTATATAATATTTAAACCCTTTTTAAGTTAAAAATATTATACTTAGACAAAAAATACTCCAATCAAAGATGAAATATTAAATATTTCAAATTTTACAACAAAATTCATGTTCTGCAGTATCATTTATTAAAATAAAATTTACTTATAAAAAAATTCTTCATTTAATTATTTAAATGTGTATCTAACTAGAAATTATATGTATTTTTTTATTATGTACATTTAATTATTAAATCTTCCATTACATATACAAAAGTAAACTTAATAAGTTAAGTTCTAATTATATTATGTGGTAAATACTAAATACTAAAAAATATATATTTAAAAAAATTAGACCTAAACGATTTGAATTATGAGACTATTGGGAACCAAAAGAAAAAAGGAAAAAAAAGTGGAGGTAAATAAATTTTTATGCCTCATTCATCAAAAAGGTCAAAGTCACACATGTTCTGGGCAAAAAAAAAAAACTGTTGTACTTACATTTTATTAAAATCTCACTTTTAAAGAGAGCGGTGGGTAAAATAGTCCATTGACAAAAAAATGCCCATCTTTCCTCAATTTTCAGTCCATTTTCCGCCCATTTTTAGGGAAAAAAAATTTTGTGGGCCTAAGGGAAAGCTTTTTCCTTCCATTTTCCATTCCTTCCATTTTCCCTCCATACCAAACAATGGAAAGACTTTCCTTCCCTTCCACTTTCTTTCCTCCATTTTCCATCCTCCCTATTTTCCCTCCAACCAAACACAGCATTAAAGTAATTTTTGCAATCAAGCGCCTCATGTCACTTTGTTAATATTCGTTATTAATCTAACGGACAAAAAAAAATTTAAAAATATATTTTCTCACTCATACAAATTTTCCCGCCCACGAAGTTTTCAAAATTCGATAAAACTCTCCTACCAGTAGAACTCTCGCACTCTTTTTTAAGTCCCCACTCACGCCCTAAATGTCGCCCACCTTTTGTATCCGGCATTGTTTATTTCACTCTTAGACACTCCTTAAATCTCTCTCTTGCTCTCACTACACTTTTTGTTTCCTTTTCCCCCAACCAATAGCTCCTCCCTTAATCACCCCTTCTCCCACGTTTAATTTGTGGTTAAATTGTCTATCATCGAAGAAGAGGAGCCATAATCGTTGTGGCAATCATCTAGTTATATCGGTTGTTTAATCGACAATGGACTCTAATCAAGTGTAGTTGAGGATTCAAAGTCATATCTAGGTTTTTTTCTTATGATATTTGTATGGATATTTCTAGATTTTGGCCCTATTACAAAAGCCTATTAGTTATTGGTCTTGGACCTCACAGTTTAGAGTAGATCTTAATGGTGGTTTGGTCTTAATGATGGAAGTAGAGGTGGTTGGTGGGACGAGATTGGGTTGAGATTGTGTGTGTGTGTGTCTGTCTGCAGAGGTGGGTTGGGAGGAGTGGTGGTACTGGTATGGTGGTCTTGGGTGCGTAAGATTTCATTGGTGGATTGTGTTAGGGGTTTTCGTTGGTGGGTTTTCTAGTGTCCACAAGTAGTTTGGGTGGGTTACTCTCTTTCTTTCTTTCTATCTCTCTCTGTGCGCTAGTGGTTGGTGGTGTTGAGTGGCAGATCCACTGTTACGATTGCAGTGCACAACAGTAGTGTTGGTATGGGTTTCACCGTGTTAGCAGTAATGCCCTCTCTCCCCTCACCTCTTGTCTCATCTCTTTATGGCCTCTCTCAAGACTAACCTGTCTCTTATCAAGAGAATCTAATGGTAGTGCTATGATACTTTCATGTAAGTCTACACTAGTTTGAATATGACATAAGTTGGTCTGAACATTTTCTAACACATCCATAATAGCAACCCACTGAGCATGAGAGGAAAGGGGTGCTGCCTAGTGTGATGTGACACGTGAAATATTGGCATGTGCGTGCCTCGATGGTGATGCACTAGTCGATGGTCCCAACTTAGTAATAGCAAGAGTCTTAGGCTCTATCTCAGGATCCATTTCTTCTTCCTCCACCTCTACCTCCATTGGGTAAAATACACAACTCACATGAGTTTCACTCTATCTCAATAACTTTTTCCCAAGAGGTCTCTTTGGTTTCCTCCTTTGATCAATCTCTAAAGCAACTACACTCTTATTTAAACAAATTTGATTGATCAAGTAACCAAATGGAAAACCATCGATAGCCTTACCCTCATTGTCGGCTCTCCAAATAACACCAAATATTTATTATGGTAAGTCTATATCCAAACCAATCCCAATAAGAAGCAAAAGGTAAGCTCATGGGGGTGGAAAAAAGTGGATACATAGGTGTTCAACTCTATGTTGTAATTGATAATCAAATTGTTCGTCCGGTATTCCCTAACTAAGTCCTCGTGAAACCATTTTTGTCCGTCCCAATCATCAAGATAAGGGGATCCATATATCTCAAATGCAACATGACTGACCTTGGGCACAACAGTATCTGGTCTATGATGATAAGAATCATTGGCATCTAGGGGTAGCTATAGCGTGGTGGCAATCAAGTCTATAGAGAACTCAAGCAACGCGCTTTAGGCATAGGTCATAAAATACTCACTATCAAATGTATTGTTCCTAATGTGTGCATAGAAAAGGGACCACAAATAGTCCAATCCACCCTGACTCAAAATTCTTAGGGATAGAAGAATTACTTACCACGTCGAAATTTATGCCGCATTCCATCAATATAGGATAGGAAACAAGCTATCTTCTATATAGATCACGAAAATGGGGACTCTAGAAGCATACTCTCTCATCAAATCCTCAAACTAGAGCTCTCTTTTTCGCTTGTGGTGGCATTTTCCAAATATAATCAGTGAAAAGGTTCAAATGCAAGTGAAATCACAAATCCAGACTTTGATCACACCTAAATACCTTCTATAACTTATTTTGATCAATGGAATAGCCTGGGTATGGAGGAAATGGGATAGGCCCATATATGAAGTGAGAGAAATGTGTTAGAATAAGCAAAAATTACCTACTGAGAATCTTCACAGACCACTCAAGCGATGTATGGGGGCGCACGAGCGATCGCAAAAATAGTTTGTTTCTACTTCCTAATCTCAGCTGTCCAATCCAATACTCCTCATATCACTCACTTGAACCCTAATTGTTATGCATGAATGTATGCAAATTCTAAATACAACGAAATTTACATGCATTGATGAAATAATGAATTAAATGTAGTACAATTTTCAATGTTGACAATTAAATGCTCAAAATCATTAATCATGAAAATTAAACATGTTCACATCATAATAATTCCATCCAACTTTTATCATCTTCTCACATTAATTAAAGGCATATTACAGAATTTTGAACTCAATATTCATGCATTCTAGGTTAATTTTTTTTCACTTAGTTCAATTTCACTTACACATGTTACAAATTTTGTTTAACTTTGATCAATCATGTGCGACGTGTGTGAAATCAAACTCTGACACTATTATGAATGCATCTAGACTAATGGATTAATATAGCTCTACATGAATTTCTAAATGCATTGTCTAAGTGAAAACATGATCAGTTAATAAGTGTTCTATAAGTATCTTTTTATTTTTTAAACACTCCTCCTTATTCATCCCTTCTACTTTTATGGCTTCACTCAACACGAATATGAATTTCGTACTTTAAATGTTATGCTTCTAAGTGTGTCTAGCAAATTTGGGGTCAAGGATTCAAATTATGGCCTTGGAATTAAATTTTGAAGTCATTTGGGGAGTGAAAATTGAATTTGCAAGTTTGGTGAAAGTTTGAGTTCAAACGTTTGGCCCTACTTTGACCTTGAAATGATGGAATTTGAAGGAGAGTTGAGGGGTGTGGTTTGTGAGGTTTTAAAACTAGACTGTGTGGGGATTATTTTTTGTAAAACTCGGGAAAATTTGAACTTTTTTTAGAAAATGATAAAATGGTAATTTGTCACTATAATGCGGGATTAAAATACATAATCCTCTAGAGCTCATATGATACAACGGACTTCACCGTTGGGTTCCTATCGTGAAATCGAGTTGTCCAGTCAATTTTCATCGAATTTTGAGATAGTCAGATTTTGTGCGTTCTACGAAACGACTGTGTAGCGAATGACCTCACAAAGGTCCCAAAAAATAAAATTATAAAATTTCCTTATAATTGAATTAAAGTTCAAATAAAATTAATTTGAACTTAAACCGGGATGAAATAAATCGTTTCATGGCGAAAACGGACCCAGATAAGTGAGAACTAGGTCAAAAATCTTGATTTTCCCAAATCTCCTCTTTGGATCTTCGGTGAAATCACTCGTTCTTGGTATGGTTGCGTAGCCCAAGTCGAGGTGAACGACTTTAAGTCTTGGCTCAACGAAACTCCGAGAATCGACAGACAAAGATTGAATTTTCTCTGTTTTCTCCCTCTTTCTCTCCAACGTTGAAGACTAGCTCTTGTAGAGATATCTATTTGCTAAAATATCTAATATTTAGCCATATTTACAATTTTAAAGACTTGACCCAAGTCGCGCCACACGCGCCCTTACTTATCTGGGTCCGTTTTCGTCCCGAAATGATTTATTTCATCCCGGTTTAAGTTCAAATTAATTTTACTCGAACTTTAATTCAATTATAAGGAAATTTTATAATTTTTGTTTTTTGGGACCTTTGTGAGGTCATTCGCCACACAGTCGTATCGTAGAACGCACAAAATTCGACTATCTTAGAATTTGATGAAAATTGACTAGACGACTTGGTTTCGCGATGTGAACCCAACATCGAAGTCCGCTGCGTCATCAAAGATCTAGAGAATTACGTATTTTAATCCCGCATCATCAAATTACAATTTTACCCTTTTTCATAAAAAGATCAAATTTTTTTCGGGTTTTACAATTTTAGCTTTGGAATGAAGTGAACAGGTGGAGAATGGAGGGAGAAAAGAAGGTACAAAGTAGAGGGGTTAGGCTAAATATTATGCAACTAGGACAACAAGTGGAGTAGGCCAAGGAAGATGAAAATGAGGAGGGGGAGGAAGGATTCTAGCCCATCCCAATGGTGTGTAAGAGCGTGTGGGATGGCTGGTCAGTCTGGTCCAACCCCAGATGGTTCCAATCGACTCCCAAGGCCCACACAAGGTACCGGTTCTCTGCGTTTCGCGATTCAACGTTTGGACAAAAATGAGGTGCAAAATATCTATTTTTCCCTCTGAGCCTAATTCGACCTAGTTTTTGGGTGATTTTAACCAAACTAATTTTATATTCATTTTTAAATAGTTAAAATGAGTATGTGTGTGAAATTTAATCGATTCTATTTTTGCAGTTTTAGATCAAGATGCGCATCAAGGTAAGGTTTCTCAATTTTCAAACGGGCAAGATATTTCAAGCTCTTTCTAAACTTATCAAATATGTTATTTACATTGTTTAATATGTTGAACTATGGTTTAGTGGTTTGTACTATAACACCCCAACCCTGAGATATTATATTATGCCTATTCTTGGTAGAGTGGACCTCACTCTATTAACTTATCCTGTATTCTGCACATATAATTAATGATTCAATTAGCGTACACCGACTGACTTGATCTGAAATGTGTACACCTAAGTGCAAGCAATCAAGCTATAGTAATAATCCGGTTTAAGTTCGAAGCCGAATCCATAGGGAACTCTTTGTTGGTGTTTCAATGTAAGTAGTAGTGGAGACCAATTGATTGTAACCTTTGTGATTTAGAGTTGTGAGTTTTAGGGAGCTTTGCTTGACAGAATGTATGATTTTTTCCAAGACAAGTTTTCTAGACAAAATATAAGATAAGCTCAAATGTAAAGAAAGTCACTTTTTAGTTCGAAAATTTGGACTTGCAGTTCATTATCTGGTTTATTACATTTATGCTTGATAACACAATTAGCTCATGTGTCAATGACAAGTTATTTGGAAGATATAAATGGACTATGAGAATTAAGAACATGGATCCGATGTCTTTCTAGAAGTTTATAAGAATTGTCTGTGCCGAGACTCAACCCGTCTACAAACAAGTAAGTGTTTCTACAAGACACCCAAGCATGACATTAATATTCCATTATTTAAATGAAGCGCAATAATGGGGGAAGATCTAGCCAAGGTACTTGCCATGAAACGAGGAGTCTTTCTATGCAAGAGTCATCCGTGTCATAGAAAGAACCACGATTATACAAATTACCTTAGCTTTACTAGATTCAATCAATCATCCAATAATTAAGGGGATATAAAACAGTAAGCATTAGAACAATGCAAAAATATAACTTTGGATAATTTATACATGTCATTCACCTTTTAATAAAGAGTGAATGAGAAACTACTCACTCTTCATGATTTTCGTAAAGCTAGAAAAGTGAGTGATGCTCATCCCTCCAAGTAGAGGACTTATACAAAGAAAAAATAATAAATAAGGAGCCGATCTTCAACAAAGAATGAGTGAATCACGTTTCACCCTTCATGATTTTGGTAAAGCTCTAGAAAAGTGGAAGAGTTTTACTCCTCTAAGAAAGAAGGAAGCTCAAGCAATGGAAGTAAAAGATATGAATAATGAAAGTAGAAAAAAAACTAGTTCCTTTTGGAGGGTGACTTCCTCAACCAAAAGATGGAGGGTTGCTTCCTCAACCAACAATGGAGGGTTGTTTCTTCAACCAAAAGATGTAATACAAGCAAATGTAACATACGTCTAAGATTAATCAAAATGAGTGGGAGTTTAAGCCTCCATACAAACTTCTTACTAGTTCTTGGTGTAGTCTAAGCCTACAAACCAATCTATAGCTTTCTACTTTACAAGAGAAAAAATCCTTCCTAAGCCTCCCAAAGTGGGAGTATTTATAAGCAAGGAGGGGGAGCAAGAGAGGGGTGAATGAATAGTGTTTGTTGCCCCATTCAAAGAGCAAAGTCAACCACTCTGTAGTTAGTCTGTGGAGGACGTTCGAACGTGGTATGGCGTTTGGACATTGTCTCTGTTTTTGTATTATGAGCATTCGAACGTTGTCTGACGTTCAAACGTTTCTTCTGTCATTGCTTAATGGGCGTTCGAACGCTAGATAGGGTTTGTCCTTCTCACTCAAGTGGCTTGTGGTCTTTTGTGAAGTTTACTTCCACACTCTGTGCAGTAGTCTAGTCTTTAATCAATTACATGGGACGTTTGAACGGGAGATGGCGTTCAAAAGTGGTAGTCAAGTACTGTAGAGTCTTCCTTCTTGACTACAATACACCATGTCTCAGAGTCTGGTTTTCTCAGAGTTCAAGTGGACGTTCGAAAGTGATTTGGAGTTCAAACGTGGTTGCTTTGTTCCAAACTTCTCCAATTTACCTCCTTAATGTACTTGCGTTACCCTAAAATGTGATATTTGTTATTCTTGCACTTTTGTTCACTTTAGGACCTCAAATGACACCACTTAAACTCCATCAAAGTACAATTAGTCTAAAAAAGGTATAAAAATGCTACTTTTAAGTACTAATCACCGACCAAGTGCGACAAAACATATTTAAGTTCCCCAACATATCAAATATACAAAATCCTATTTGCAAATCCATGTCATTCAAACCTTAAACCTTACATAATTACAAGACTCAAGACTACCCAAATGATATGATAGGACTCTAAAGTTCATTTCTTCCTTAACAACCCAGACCCAGTAGTTGACTCCCCCTTAACCACCTAAACTCAGTAGTGTACTCTTCTCGAACATGGGGTACCTAGAAAATAAAAACTATGAAGAGTTAAGATTAGAGAGCTCAACGAATGTACAATATAAATGGAAAAAAGTAACATCACTCTTACAACAATTCTTCTCTACTTCAAACAAAAAGGCCATGGAACCACCAGAACAATCTTCACTCTTGCTTGTACACCATATAGAGATATAGTTACTTACTGTTAAGGCAATACTTGCCACTAAGGCTATACCTTAATTTCCACTGTGGCAATATTGTATCTGCCAGTAAGGCCATAGCACATATGCCACTAAGGTAATCTCATATGTAACTCATACTATATCATATATGTGTTTAAGACAATTTCATATGCCACTAAAGGTTATATTGAGTCCGCCACTAAGGTTAAAGTTGCTTTCAAGGCTATAGACATAACCACCATACCATCGTAAAATAATTTCATATATCCATGCTCATAATTTGATAGTAAATAACATTCACAAGTCAATGTAAAATATGTGAGTTAGTACACTCACCTTGAGTTGGTATCTACCTCAAGTTCGATCCTTTGTTGATGTTTTAGGTAGGATGATCGATGACATAGATGCCTCCATACCTAACACACATGTTATCACAATTGTGTTATCATTTAGGTTCTTCCTTGCTAATCCTTATCCTTTAATGCCATATTCTTATTTAAGTATTAATTGAATAGTTGATGTCAACCTGACTCTTTTAGGATAAGTTTTATCCTTATAGAATGTCTTTGGGAAGCCTAAAGAATGAATGGGTATAGGATTAGGGATTTATGTGGCAAGATAATAATTTAGCCTTATGGTACCGATACAAGACCTACAGGTACACCACAAAACAAAATACTCTCCTATCAATACAACTATAGTTCCTACCGGTAGAACTAAAATAACACATCTTCCTATTGGTATAACTATGGTTCCTACTGGTAGAACACAACAAAAC
Source organism: Ilex asprella (assembly GCA_023539305.1). NCBI lineage: Eukaryota > Viridiplantae > Streptophyta > Magnoliopsida > Aquifoliales > Aquifoliaceae > Ilex > Ilex asprella. Next base: position 1,528,102 of record CM042190.1, on the reverse strand, counting down.
ATCTTCCTACTGGTTGATGTGCACATAATATTGCATATTTAACAGCCTCATCGTATGCATTTTAACTCAACTTTTGTATATAAGTACTTAGAGTTAGCTAAAATTATGGATAATATTGAATTTTCGATGTTGCAGGAAGTTATAGCTTAAATGATGGATTTTAGGACCTTGCTACTAAGTATGGATGTGTGGTGAAGTCATGAACACATTACATGAGGATTTGGAGACTTAAAAGTGAAGAAATCAAGGAAGTATTGGTGCTTGAGAACAAAGGCACCAACACACACACTATTTGGTTAAAATACGTTGGTTTTCCTCCATTTTGACCATGATTCATTTCGAATCTGAAAAAGTACACCACATGAAAGTTATAGATCTGGATGTCTTCTATATTGTGTCAAAATTTCAGCTCAATCGGACGGTTGCATCAAAAGTTATGACAATTCTACAAAAACTGATTCGGAGCAGACAAAATGTATCGATATGCTGAACTCTAGTAGCAAAAGAGTATCGGTACGCGTACAAGTATACCGTGCCTAAAGTGCCCAGAACGTCTGCAAATCATGCTCCACTTGCTTAGGGGTCCCACCATTGATTCTCCTACTTGCCCCTGACTTCCCTTACACATCTACACGCCTTCTACACTCTAATTGAAGACTATAAAGGCAAAGACATTAATATGGATGAGAGAAGGGGGCTGCCTGGTGTGTTGCAGACTTGGTTTGTCCTAGCCTGTGTAAGGCATCAACTCAGCCTCCTATGGATGGGAGACCTTTCACACAGACCTGGGGACCCCTATGGACGAAAATGAATGCTCACACTCCATATATTCAACATTCACAAGCCATTTCAAGGTGTGGCTACCTAAGCTTAGGAGTAGTCCAAGGTAGAAAATGATGAATAGTAGATAGAAAATTTAGCTTTTTGCATTTTCTTCGTTCATTTTCACTTGTAATTTTCTTGAATACTCTTGTAAGGTTCAGTATTTACTTTTAATATCATTTACATAAAGTGCTTTGCAAGTTTAATTGAGTATTCTAGATTTCACCATTGTTGTTTAAGTTTTCTTCATTTCAAGCTTTTAAATTGGGTATTGAAAATTTTTCTTCTTAGTTTAAGTTTTCTTTCTTTAAGTTATGTTCTAAGCTTCATTTCTTCATTATGTCTATTTACATTATGCATGTATTTCCATTAAGCATGAGTAGCTAGATTTTAAGTTGGATAATCCAAGGGAAATCTCCCCTTGAGGATTCCATTTTAACTTTTCTTCTTTCCTCCACTTGGTGTACAGTGGTTCAGTTTGACTGGGTTGAGAGTCGATTTGGTAGTGAGTCTTTGATATTCCGTAGGCCTGGTCATGATTTATGCTTGGATCCTTACCATCTCGTCCCTAGCTTTTCACAAATCAATCGTTCATCTATGCACAATTGGAGGAAGGTTTTGAGTTGACTTGGCATTCCCATTGGAGTGAACCTTTTGGATTAGCTAACACTTGTTTTCTTGTATTTTCATTAAGAACAAAACTCACCAAAACTAACTACAAGATTTAACACTTTTCTCTTTTTGACAAAATCACATTCACACACTTGAACTTTTCTTTCTTGAGGAGACGACCTTGGAATATTTTTTCATGTAAAACAGAACAAGCAAAAGACACCTTGCGCTTGGGGAGCACTTTTGTTCAGACGCACATTTTCATTTCATTGTACATTTTATTCCCACCATTCTGTTGCCCCTTTTCCCACATCATTCCGAGGGAGAGTGACACTCCCTTACACACATAAGCCATATACACATTTGAGGATGATGTGCGGAGATTAGGGAATACTACAACGGAATCCACCAAACACTGGTACAACTATGGTTCGTACTGGTAGGACACAAAGAAGTTTACTTTCCTACCGAGATTACAACACTTGGTTTTTGACATCTCCCTCCATCTTCCATCTTCCCATAATGTTTGCAACTCCATTCATAAAATACTGCTCATTTTCCCTTTTTTTCAATGAGAATATACCAAAATATCATCAATTAACTATAATCATAAGAGTCTAAGTAAGTTTGAGTTACCTTATTCATTAAATCTACAAAAGCTAGGTCAGTGGATTTAAGTCACCGACCGGCTGCCTAACGACTAGAGCAAACCTTTGGTATAGATTGCACCTTCTGACGTATACATGTGCATCTCTTTGCATCCGTGACCATCAATACCCTTGGCACATGAGGGGTTTTACTTTATCTTTGTAGACGCAAAAAAGGTACGGTCCCGAGAATGACCTTCGGTACAGCTTTCGATTCGGAGAAACCCAAAACCTTAAGGCCCTCAACTTTATCTTTTTGGCTTCCTTGGGGCATTCAGGGGGTTCCCTAGAAAGTAGGAACTTGAGTAGTAGATTGGTCCAGCTGGGAGGCCCTTCCCCTTCTTGGATGATTGCCACCTTGTGAGCTTTATCTATGTTGGAGTTGGGAAGGTACTCCACCGTGATCCTTCGTGTTGTGTTGGAATCTAGTGTCGAGCCCAGGCAAGCCAAGGCACCAGCATGGGCATTTTTATCTCGAGGGACTTGTTTAACTTCAACCTTTTTGAACTTGTAGAGCAAAGACCTCACTTCATGGTGATAAGCTTTCATCCTATAGTCCCTTGTCTCGAACTCTCCATTGACTTGGTTGACCACCAACATGGAATCGCAGTGGATTATCAGCTCTGTAGCTCCTACTACATCAGCTAGTTTGAGCACGAAAATAAGGGCTTCATACTCTGCTTCATTGTTGGATGCTTTGAAGCTTAGTCGAACATCTTGTTACCACTCCCTCAGGGGAGACTGACAATACCCCTATTTTGGAACCCTTGCTGTTGGAGGACCTGTCTACACATAGGTTCCAGGAGAGGTCTTGACTGGTTACCAAGGGCTCCTCGCTGGCGAAGGGTGGTTCCTCCAGGAGAGGAGGCTCCTTGGAAAACTCAGCTATGAAATCATCTAGTATCTGCCCCTTTATGACAGCACAAGGTTTAAAATGGACTTCATATTCCCCCATTTCTACCGCCCATTTAACTATTCTTTCTAAGAGGTCTGCCCTCCTAAGAATCATTTTTGGGGTCGATTTGTTAGGACGGTGATCGGGTGTGCTTAAAAGTAATGTCTTAGCTTTCTTGTAGCTGTAATTAGAGCCAAGGCTAACTTTTCTAGGGGCAAGTACCTTCTTTATGTATTCAATAGAGCTTTGTTGGCGTAGTATACTGGCTTCTATTCGCACTCATGCTCATGGACTAGTACGTCACTGACAACGAAATCTAATATAGCTAAGTAAAGGTACAACATCCCCCCTTGCTGGGATGGATAGGGTTAGGAGGACTCTATGGTACTCCTAGATCCCTACTAGTGCATCTTCACATTCCTGATCCTAAGTATCCTTCCTAGATCTCCTAATAGCCTCGAAGAAGGGCTTGCATTTGTCCGATGAATGAGAGATGATTCGGTTTAGCACAGCTAGAATTCCTATGAGTTTCTGGACTTCCTAGACTATCTGGGGGTTTCGTACATTCATGATGGCTTTTATCTGTTTTGGGTTTACCTTGACTCCATGTCGGCTTACCAAGTATTTAAGGAATTTCCCAGAACCAACTCCAAAGACATATTTGGCAGCATTCAGCTTTAGACCGTATTTTCGGAGGATGGAGAAGGTGTCTTATAGGTCTGTAAGGTGATCATCCTCTCTCCTACTCTTGACCAGCATGTCATCTATGCAAACTTTCTTGGTGTTCCCTATCTGTCGCTTGAACATCCGGTTCATGAGTCTTTGATATGTGGCTCCTGCGTTCTTTAGGCCAAAAGGCATGACTGTGTAGCAGTAAACCCCTCTTCGAGTAATAAAGGCGGTCTTCTCTTGGTCAGACAAGTGGAGTAGAATCTGATGGTAGCCAGTCCTGGCATCCAGGAAGGCCATGCGCCGATGTCCGACGGTGGCATCCGCCAGTTGATTCCCTTTAGGAAGGGAGAAGTCGTCTTTGGAGAAAGCCTTGTTTAAGTCAGTGAAGTCCACGCAAACGCGCCATTTCCCGCCTTTGTTCTTTGCACAAATCGTGTTTGAAAGCCACTATCAAAGCTGAACCTCCCGGATGGTGTTGGCCTCCAAGAGCCTCTCTACTTCTTCCTTTACTGCTTGGGCATGATGCGGTGTAGTTCACCGAGGCTTTTGTTTCACCAGCTTTTGAGCAGGGGTCAACATAAAGCTTATGAGTTATAACGTCGGGGCTTATCCCCTTTATTTATGAGGCATCCCATCGATGCAAATACATCTACATTCCTTCTTAAGAAATTGGTCATCTCTTCCTGCTTGGCAGGAGGCATGGTAGAGCCGACCAAGAAGTACTTTTCATTATCTCTTTCCACCAGAAGTACTTTTTGGAGATCCTCCACCGAGTGATTATTGGGATCTATCCACAATTCGTCGACCACCAACCACCTAGATTGTAATTGCTATTTAGTCACAACCTCTTCCGGGGCTCGCTCTTTTTCTTTGGAGAAGACTCCTACCATCACTGCTGCGTAGAATAAACTTTTAGCAGAGGTTTGGTCCCCGCAGACCTCCCTTACTCCACCAGAGATGGGGAACTTCAACTTCTGGAGATAGGTAGAATGTACTGCTCCGAGTGCATGTAGCCAGGCTCGACCCTTGATTATGTTGTAAGGTGAATCAGAGTCGATTACCACAAACTCCGTGTCGATTATGATGGGCCCTACAGTAACTGGCAGTGTAATCCCAAGGGTAAGGTATAGGAGTCATTGAATCTAATGAGGGGCGTGCTGACTTTAGTAAGATTCTGAGAACCCAGACCCATGCATTTCAGGACTTCAAAACACATCACTTCTGAAGAACTCCCAGAATCCACCAAGAGCCATTTGACGTCAAAGCCACCAACCTTCAAAGTTAGGATCAAGGTGTCTTCATGGGGGAGGACCACTCTTACGAGGTCGACATCAGAGAAAGTGATCCCCACAACCATCTGGGGCCTCTTGTTGGGTCGGTCCTCCTCCCCTTCGTCCACCTTCCTTGTAAAGGCTAACCTCTTAAGTTCGGACCTGAGGGTATTAGACGTTGTTCGATCCAATGGGCAGACGTGAATGACATCAATGACGTTGTCTCGAACGGTGGCCTGATCATTGGCGTCATGGGCTTCTACTGGTACTGATTCTTCGATGCATTCCTTCAAGTGTCTGTCTTGCACCAATCTCTCTAGGAAAGACTTATAGGCCCTTTATTCTTCGATGAGGTGTCTGAAAGTCCTGGTGGTAAGAACATTTCACCTTTTGGTTTCTGGTGATGGATCACCCTACATCTTGGATGGCCATTTGAAGATGGGCTCTCTCTTGATCTTATGGAGCAGCTTGTAAATGGGCTCCTTGAACACAGTGTGGACCCCTTTAAAGGAACTTCCTAATAGGGGCGCTAGTTCCCTCTAGAAATGGGGTACCTCCTTTTTTTCTTCTTCTTTGGGGTCAAAGACTTTCCTTTGCCCCCTACCGTCTCATCCTTTATCCGGAAATACTTATTGATTCAAGCAATCAACTTACATGTCTATTGGGATTTTCTTTGTCAGGGACCTATAGAGATCAATGTCCCGTGAGAGGCCTAGTATGAAGAAGGCAACCGCCATGACTTTAAAACATTGCTCAACCTCGTTCACCTTCTCCCAGTATCGAGCGGCATACTGGCAGAACAATTCACCTTCATTCTATCTCAAGGTTAGTAGCTACCCGACGTCCTTGGGTCATTTGCTCCCTGTTATAAATCAAGCAGAAAAATATCTGGTCAGATCCTTCCAAGACCATATGATGTTAGGAAAAAGGGTTTCAAACCACTTCATAGCAGTGTCATCTAAGCTCATTAAGAATACCCGACATAGCAACGGGTTGTCCGAGTGGTACAAGACATCATTTGCATGTATTGCCTGAGGTGGGCCTCCGGGTCAGAACGCCTATCATACACCTTGAACCTTGGCACCGCAAATTTCTTTGGGACTTCCATCTCGACGATTTACGCAGTAAAGCTTCGTCGTCAATGTCATCCTCCAGGGTGGTCTTATCAACCCTGGCTGGATCTTTTTGTACCCCGTGGTCTTCCCTTTTCTTGGGATACCTCTCAGCTTCTCGGGGTCGGTCTCCACACTCACCAGTGCAAGGGTGTTAGAAGGAAATAATTGTCCCCTCCTCAGACTCCTTCACGCCCCCTCGCCTGGACAGCCTCCGACATAGGTCACGCCAAGCCAATGTTCCAGTCTTCTTGGCTGGAGCCTCCGGGTGCTGCCCCTTGGTCCTTGAGCATTACGGAGTCTTATAGCTCCCTATTCTGCCACTTAGGTGGTTCCTTAAATCACGCCCCCAAGCTCCCTAAAGGAGGTCTCCCATGACTGCCGCGAGTTTTGAGATCCTCTGTCAGAGAGTGTAAATTCATCAAGTCGGTTCAGGACGTTGATGTTGTCCTCCTCTAACTGCCATAATCGTTCCCAGAATTTCTCCTCAATCATGTCAGCCAGTTGATGAGCCAAGGGGTTAATTTTTTAGCACCGATACTCGAACTAGCATGGCAGATTTTCTCCCTAAAGTGATTCAAAAGCTCCTTATTGACACTTTTGATACAGCATTTGGTTCTTGATGTGGAAGGGTCGATAAATTGATATCCCTTTGTTGAGGACCCTTCCCCTTTTGACGAGTATTCACAATGGTTACTGTTCTTCAAAAAATCTAGTTGTTTCCCACAAACAGTGCCAGATTGTGCGCAGTGGCTTTCGCACAATAAAGAAATGGAAATAGACATCTCCCTTGGGGAACTCGTTTGCACCTCGAGGATCGATGATCCCACAACAAAGGAGGGGCCAAGATGGTAAAAAGGGCCTAAGAAGTGGTGATGAATAGCTTCAAGGGCTGTTCGATCGATTCCAATCAGCTGGAGTATTTTTCAGCGTATCCTGACACTCAAAAGAAGGGGTAGAAGGGCGCTAGAGTGTTTCCGAGATATCCCCTCTGATGGTCAAGTTAGTTCTTTGAGAGAGGGGAAAAAGAAAGTATTGCTTAGTATTCTTGGGGTATGAATTTTGCGTACCTCTGCATTATATTTTTGGAAGTTATTTATACCCATCAAATGCTCATCATTACTGAAGGTCTAGACAGCAGTTAGTGTACAAATGTGGGGCAGTGAGCTCCCTATTTTGCATGGGGGAACCCCCATTATTAATTGTTCTAGCTCCCGAGCAATTAATGCTCTTTCTCTGATGTAGAGGCATTAAATGCTCAGCTCCCAGATCATTAAATGCTCCTTATCCTTGGCTTCCTAAATCATCACAGGTGTCCCGTCACTTAGGATTCATTAAATGCTTGTTTGAGATTGTCGTATGTCAGCAGGGGTATTTTTGTCTATTCACCCCTCAGCCTGTACTTCATGTCACGTGTCTAACTCCTCTTGGCGGAGTGTCTTGTTCATTTTGCCATTTTGACTTTGCTGGGTAGAGCACCCTCATGATCTCTAGTCTAGCTCTAAGACTTATCAACTGTCAATCAGTAGCCTCTCTAGAAGCTGAAGACACGTGGCAAGACCAGTACAGTAAGTGCCTTTGATGCCGAGGACACGTGGATGCCTCCAAGCAAAGGTGTCTTCGGAGTTGAAGACATGCACCTATCATGTGACAGGGGGCACCTCGACGTCGAGTGCATGTGTCAGGTGGAGCAATACGGTGCCGTCCGAGTTGTGGGCTTGCACCTTCATCAGAGCAATTGACGTGCCCTTGATGCTGAGGACACGTGTCTTCTTCAGAATACAAGGTGTTCCCTCGGTGCCGAGGACACGTGTAGCGATCTACTCCTTTCTCAGATGGGGTTGCCCACTTATGCTAGTGAATCAACAATGGATTTCAATTGTTGAAGATAAACTATTATGGTGTGATTACCCTTAGGATGGTGATAGAACTGCGTCTTCCATTGCAAGTCATGAGAATTGACTTGGTCATGGAATAATTGCTCAATGGTGAGCCAAGCCTCGCTAGTAGTAGGGGAAAAGTTTGGCTTGATAATTGCATAGTGAATATCTGAAGAAACAGTAGCTTAGATCCATGAAAGATCTACATAATCAACTTGTAACCATGCTTTGTGTGCTAGATTTGTAAGTGGCGACATCAGATTTATCAATGAGAAAAGGTGAAGGCATGGAGTAAAACCATCAATATGACCATAAACATTATGACTCTTGAGAACTGGAAGAAAGTCTTCAAGTCAAAGAAGATACTTAGAGAAGTCTACCACGATGGAAATGTAGTTTTTGACATTGGAGATGCCATGCATAGGATGTTATGGAGAATAAGAAGAAAATGAAGAGAGTATGGTTCTTGTGAAAAGGAAAGCAGTAAAAAAAGAAGGGGAAAGACATGAGCTTTTATACCATGTAGAATAATGGAATGTTACCTTCAGGAGTGGTGCTCTATGATATTTATAATAAGCAAGTTATTGGCTAAACTAGCCTTGGCAATTATATCAACAAGATAAATATAATAAATACAAATAACATTCTAATAAAGATAAATATGGATATTCTTTAGGTGCCAGATGCTTGTTACTGTTAAAATTTAGTGAAAATTGGAAGTAAGTCTCCCTAGACGTATTTGTTTGGAGATAAGTCTGGCAAGGAAACTTATAAAGGACTAAGTTCATGTTTAAAATTATATGTAATGACTTAAGTCCACTTTTTTTTTTCTTAAAAACACCCTTAACGGTGTTAAGTTTGGTCAATTATGTAAAGTCATATATTATATATTTGAGATATATATATATATAGCCAAAGAATGATCATTTTTTTTATGGAAACTTAATATATCTTATTATAATGCGTGAATTATTTCAAATTTGTGGTCTTTTAATTCAAATTCAGATCATAAGCTTACATTGACAATTCAAATTCAAACTCAAATTTTGAATCACTTAAAATACGTTTGTCAGTTACACAACGTGGTGAATCATAGTAAATCTAAACATTGTTTAAATTTTCCAGGAAACATGCAATGTTCTTATTCTTCATAACATACCGCTACTTCACTTTTATTTTACAGGAGTGTCGAAGGTGATAGCAGCAGCAACGGGAGTTCGAATTTTTCTTTGATTTCATTTCAACCTACTAGTTCTTGATTTTAGGAAGTATTCACTTTAATTGTCTTTTTTTACATGACATGATTAACAGTGCTGTTTTGAAATTACCGTAAATTGGAAGTTACTTTGCTGAAAATTCGATATTACTTATTGGAATTTGCATTTCAACGTTATTTATCGGAGTTATTTTATTTTATTTTATTTTTGAAATTAGGTTCTAAGTTTTGTTTTTCAAGTTACTGGTAATGCATTATTAGAATTAGAATTAATTATTTTCATTTTTCCTTTGTTCTTGCCGAAATTCAATGTTATTTACCGATGTTTGCATTGCGACGTTATTCAACGAATTTTTTTTTATTTTGTAAATAAGGTTCTAATTTTAATTTTTCATGTTCCTATTTGTGTTGTATTGAAATTAGAATTGATTATGTTTGTTTTTTTTTATTTTCATTTTCTCTTTATATTTGTTTTATTGGTTATAACAGATGGAGGATAACATATTGGTTTGTTGCAAGTATTGTTCTGAGACTGTTGTGCTAAGAATTACAATGAATTCTACAATGGATGATGTGTTACATGGGGTGTGTGACAATTGGAATGAGTTAAGTTCCAATTGTGTTCTCCTATTGTACGCTATTCCTAACTATCAGAATTGCATTTTGCAAAATGATCATGAAGTGAGAAACATGTTTCTAATTGCACGATTTGTTCAGTTGAATTTTGTTGAAGTTACTATTGTTGTTAAAGGGAATGTGGTTCATAATTTTGAGAGTGGGGAAGTTGTGGAAAGTTCTAAATTAACTGTTGACCCTGTTGGTCGTGAGGATGATCTTTTCCCTCATTTTTGTTCTCACAATGAGAAGGTTTGTTGACTGAGGGATGGTCCAATGGAATAGTAAAGGTTGGACAAAAGTTTGAGAGAGGAGTAGCTATTTTTGGAATATTTTCTGCAAATATGCAATCGAGGTTGGTTTTCAGTTTAATTATGTGAAGAATGAAAAAATAAGGGTGAAGGTTGAATGTGTAATGAAAAGTGCAATGAAATATTCTGCTGGGTGTGAGTGGTTTGTTGTTGCTACACTCCAACGAATAAAAGGATGGTTTTACATTAAGAATTTAAACAATGAACACATGTGCGGTGTGGCTGCACGTACAACAAGAAACAAAAGATTGACTTCTAATTTGGTTGGAGGTCTTATTGTTGACAATGTCCAACAAAAACCAGACACACGACCAGCTGATGTTAAAAGTATGTTTCATATATATTATGGTTTGACCATATCGTTTGATCAAGCTTGGCTGGGTGTTGAAAAAGCAAGAGGTATGTTGTTTAGGGATCATTCATTGTCATACCAACAATTATGGTGGGATGTACATGCTTCTAATGGAAGCAATCCAGGGAGTCATTTTGTCTCAGAAGGTGATTTGGACACGCTGCGTTTTAGTAGGTTGTTCATGTTATTTAAGGCATGTACACATTGATTTAACTACTGTCGACCCATATTGTTTATTGATGGTATATTTTAAAGGGGAGGTATAAATGCATTATTTTGTCTACAACTACAAAAGATGGCAACCAAGGTGATTTTTTTTTTTGGTTTATTTTAGTGTTACTGATTTTATTTTAATGTTACATTTTAATATTTGTATATATATTACTATTTGTGTTGTTATATGTATTGCAGATGTGTTCCCCTTGACTTTTGTTGTTGTTGATTCAGAGAATGAGTGTAATTGACGTTGTTTTACAGAACAATTAGCAGAGATTTTTGATAATACTAGGGATCTTACCATTATGTTCAATCGCAATGTTGGCTTGACGAAAGCAATGCCAAAGGTGTTCCCAATGGTGCACCATTTGTTATGCCTACAACACCTAAAAGAAAATCTGAGAGAGAAGTATAGTGGGGATCTCTTTACCCATGTGTTTCGCGAGCGTATGATTTTTTTGTTTACATTGTGTGCTTATGCTCCGACAAAGGCATTTTTCAATGAAAAGCTTGATGATTTTCAATATGAAGGAGTCGTAGCTGATAAGTTCTTGAAAAACCTTCCATTTGAGAAATGGTCGAATGTTTTTTTCAATGGGAAACGTTATGAGGAGATGTCTTCAAATGCTACTGAATCATTCAATGCTTGGATCACGAAGTTACGTCACTTACCTATCACAAGCATGACTGACACAATAAGGGGACAGATCATGAACCAAATGGGCTACCGCTTGAATACATCATCATAGTGGAACTATATTAATTGTCCAAATTTTGAATCCAAACTTCAACCTACTTTCATTGAGTGTCGTTCCTGATTTGTTACGGTGTCATCAAGTCATGTTTTCGAGGTTAATTCACATCCTTCAGTGACAGTTGACATTGAGAGTTGCACGTGTTCATGCCACCAATGGCAGATCAAAGGTTTACCATGTGCCCATGTTGTGGCTACAATTCAAAAGAGTGGTAGGAACATCAATGAGTTTTTTGATTACTATTATCAAGTTACTACTTACTGACTGTGTTATTCTGAGCCTATACAACCTATTCCAACACTCGGCCCCCCTAACTTTTCAGCGGTTAACGTTGATATGTTGCCACCATTTTCAAAAAAACAAACAGGTTGTCCAAGGAAGCTTAGATTTAGGTCTAGATGTGAGCTTGTTGGGAAAATTCATTGTGGCCGTTATGGCCGTTTAGGTAGTCTTAATAAGAAAACTTGTTATGAGCCATTGTAATATTCCGTATATTTTTTTGGAACAAGATGCTACTTTTTTCTCAACGGGTTGTGTAGTGTGATAAATTAATAGTGTAGTATTATCCTTGTATGGTCAACATATGTTTCATGTTACTGTTAATGTGACCCTCAATGTTACTATTTAATGCTCATATTAGAGAGTAACTAATGTTCCTTTTTAACAAGGATTTTGTGTGACTGCTTAATTGGAAAAATTTAAATAATGTTACTGCACATGTTAACCAAGCATGAAAGAGTTTTCAACTGTTTTTCAAAGAAATTATACAAACAATACCCAATCATATGGATAACAACATTTAGATTCCACTAACAATTTCTTTCAGCATTCTAGAATCATATAGAATTTATAATCTGGAACAATTTTTGTACATGTTACTGTTTGAGTTACTATTTGAATAACAATGTGGACAAACTTTCCTTTGTTCCAAAAACATTCATTTGCAATCAAATATCAACCACCGAACAATTACAACCAATTTCTAACCAAATATCAATCACCTAACAATTACAACCAATTTTCTAACCAATCCTGTAATTAGCCTAAAAATAAATAGCTATCCCACACATTAGTACTTCCTATTTGTCTTTGTATCTCTTTCTCAATATTGCTCTTGTCTTGTAATCTTCAACAGTTCATGCATTCCTATGGTTTTTGAATGTAGAGACCATATCAATCTGAAGAGCGTTCAGTTGAGGTGGTTTCAATTTCTCTTTTATTAGTTGTCCACGAGCATGCTGCTGCATTAGGTAACACACGTACAATCCGAAATCGACCCTGCATTCATATATTTTTGTAAATGATATTTAATGTAATGTACTAAAAGGTATATTATTTTATTATTTACATACGTGTCAGCTCATTGTTGAGGATATTTGTCGAATGAATATATTGGACATTTGATGTCTTATGTGCTGACAATAATATCATCTTTTGTTTTCATTGCCTTCCTTTGTCTTTCTTTGAATGTCGTCTCCACTTAGTCTTTCTGCTATAATAAATTGTTGTTAATGCTATACAAGGAAAATATATCAAATAATGTGGGTTGTGCACATTTTTATAACTTATCAATATTTTTGCATCCTAAAAAAACTTGTCCATAATTTCACTCCGAGGTTTCAAAGAGTTGTAGTGGATCCATTCCCCTATTTTTGTATCTAGAACAAGCAAGGTCCATTGGAATGGCATGGGTTGGGTGCACTGTGCATTTGAAGTCATTGGGAACACAAGTAATGGACAAACATGCCCCATGTTCAGATTATTGTCTATCTCAACTTGCCGTGACTGTTCTTGCTCCCCAACCGTTACGAATGTCTACATGTTAATCAATAGTAACCCACAAATTTTAGAGACTGGACAATGCCAATATAGAATAGTAAAACAACTGTTATTTTACTTAGTAACATTCATGCTATTATATTAACACATACACAATAGTGTTATAATAGTTCATTCATAATTACATGAATGTTACTATACTCATGTTGTTAATTCAATACTCCAGCAATTAAGAATTCAACGTAGATTACACAATCTCACCGAGCACAGACTGTGGACATTCATGTTACAATATTAACACAAACACAGTAGTGTTACAATAGTTCCATTTATAGTAACACGAATATTACTGTATTTGTATTACTAGAGTTACATGCATGTTACTATACTCATGTTAATCATTCAATACTCTAACAATCAAGAATCCAACGTAGATTACACAAACTCACTCAGCACAGACTATTGAAAAAGAAACATTTACAATTTGCTTCCTCCATCAGTATTTCTCCCCCAACAATCAATCACCTGAGTAATAACATGAATTTGTTAAATAACAGATATTAATTTGTTTAAATTGTCAACACGCATAGTACATTACATTGTTGTGCAGCTCTTCCCAATCCATGAATTTCAACACATCATCAACATCAATGATATTTTCATACTTTTTTCCACTTCTTAAAGTTGACATTTTAATTAAAAATAGTACATGTTAATAAAATAGAGTATAAACAGTAATATATATAAGGTGTTTCATAATGGTCATTAAGTTACTTTTTTCCCTCATCCTTATGCACTTGAACCAATTTGTCGTACACATCCGGTCCTAATTTCTTGTAGGCTTTTCATCTTCGAGCTTCAACTCTCTTTCTAGCTTCTCACTTGACATTATAATGTCCATATCATCAACATCAATGAGCTATCTGGTATCTTCTCTTTTTCTTTATTTTTGTTGACATGTTCTTGGCTTTCAATTTGTTTAAAAATTTTCTTTTCTCCTTGTTTTTTCTTACTATACTCATAATCTTCATCTCTTTTTCTTTTTCTTTTTTTCTCTTTGATTTTTCTCACCATTGATATTTGTTCTGCACCTTTCGTAGACTGAGGTTTTAGTGGAGTCTGTGGGTACATTTAAGTAACAGCATGCATGGTCATATTAGCTACAACACCATGTAGAGTATTGTTGTTCTTATTCTAATTCAAAAACCCTTGATGTAAGTGTTTTAATTTGATTTTCTTGTATTTCTTTGTTTTTTCCCAAGAGATCAACAAAAACTTTCAATTCTGAAATTTGGTTGTCCTTGTCAACAAGTTTCATCACATATTCTTCAATCTCTTTCAAATCTTCCTCCCTTTGGTTGCCCCCAATATTCTTGATGACCATTCGAAGTGCTGCATTCTCAACAGTCAGCATTTGGATTGTAAATTTTTGCATCTCATTTTCAACAATCAATCCAGACTTACCTTCATTGTCATGCGAAGGCTCTTATGACTTTTCCTCACGTGTTACCACTTCATCTGATTCCATAAATGCGGATTATCGAATGACCATATCAACAAATGCATCAAACAGTTGGAAGTTTTGAGTCTCCTTTTGGCCAGGATGATCGATTGTAGGAACATGTACAACATCATCACTTCCATGGACATCTTCATTAACAACTGTAATACCCCATTCCATTTTAGCAATGAACTAGTTAGGAAATATTATCTTGAAAGAAATAAGAAAAATTTTAAAGAAGAATTTAGAATAGTCTAGAAGAATATAGAATGTTGAAAAATTTTCTAGAAAATTCTAGAAAGTTCAAGAATAACCTAGAATAGTCTAGAACAATCTAGAGAAGTCTAGAATATTTTACAAGGTTCTAGGAAATACTATAAGGTTCTAGAGAGATTTAGAATGTGCCGAAAAGTTTCAGAAGGTTAAAGAAGACTTTAGAATATTATAGATGAATCTAGATAGTTGTGAAATTTTCAAGTGCAAAATAAGCTTGAAACCTAGAAGGATCTAGGAGAGGATAGATGGTAGAATATTCTAGGAAATCTCCCCCCAAAATGTCACATGTCAATATTCTCTAGAATAATCCTAGGATGCTTATAAATAGGGCATTTGGGGATATGATTAAGATACAGTGCACAAGTAGTCTTCTATTTTTAAGAAAGAATAGAGAGTAAAAGAGAGAAGAATGAAGGAAGAGCACTTCGTCAAAGGAGAAAGGAAATTATGAGAAAAAGAGAAAAGACATCGATAACATCTCACTCTACTTCGGATAATAAGCAACACTCAAGATGCATATCATTTGGACTTGAGGTGAGTGGTTTGGCATGCTACGTATTTTCAAAAATTTTACGTATTCCTAAAATTTTAAAAATGATACATCATGTTTGTTCATTACAACTTGTGACGCCCCAAAATCCGAGGGTCATTATTCAACCGTTGACAACCTGTTAACCCGTGGAAGTAGCCGTGGATGTCGCTTAACCCGACATTACGTTGATAACATTCCCATATCCATAATTTTGGTTCACAATTGAGATCCATATTCCTTTAATTATTTAATTCAACCGAGGTCCAATGTACCTTAATACACCTCATTTAAGGACAATTTGTATCATTAGGACTAAAGAAATCAAAGTCCAAAAGCATAGCAAAAGGACTTTAAAATTCAGAATTTTAGAAACCGTACCGGTACGGCTTGCTCACTAGAGTTGGGCATACCGGTACGACTAACTCTCCGGACAGTAGTGTACCGGTACACGTACTGGTACGCTCTATCGACTTTTTGTCTGTTTTAACCTTTTTTATTTCAAATCCATTCCAAACCCTTCCAACTTCAACCCAAACCTGTACAACATGTATTACACACATAATACTTGATCAATACAAGTTCTGTTATAATCATTCACATGAATTTACATGTCAAAAACTGAGTTTGCATAAATATTTTACAAAACTCAAAAAAATAGGGCAGAAGTCAGCCTCTTCACCTTTGACGCTCTATATGTGAGTCATCCACCGGTGTATATTCTACACCTGAAATGTGTTCCTGTAAAGGGTAAGCCATGCTCGGTTGAATAATTCCTACAGAGGTCACTCCTTACCTAGATGCACGTGGAATATACACATGCAACATTCAACAATCCATCAAATTCTAAGCAAGAATATGCATTCAATGGAATTTTTCATGTCATGTCATGAAGTGAGATGAAACTCACTCATGCAATTCAACCCGAGCCCTTCTCGGCTCCTCAACACATGCAAGTGTCATTGTGTATAAATCTGTCATCCATGTTGCACATCGAATGACATTTATAATTTTAGGGTCTTTCTTTGGGGTGGATGTTTATGGACTTACACCAACGACACCCAACTGACACGGAATTCATGGACTTCAACCAATGGTTCTGCGTACACCGACACACTTTATGGGCTCTTATACCAATGAAGTGCATATCCAATTATTAGGTCTCTCACCCTAGGAATTTTTTAGCCCCTTCTTGCTAACCCCAACCCAAATCATCATACAACCATGAGGCTCAGTTAGGCCCTCGGCCCAACTTTCCCAAATCCTTCTGTCAATCACCAAATATGGTGTTGACGACCACCATGCAAACACACTCATGTGATGCGATGTCTCGTGCATATGCAATGAAATAAACTATTTCTTGTCAATGTCAAATCTCATGTGTAATGAATGTCATATGGACAAATTAAACCAGATATCATCATATTCCATGAAAATTTATATCATGTGTATATAAATTTCATAAATCATCATTATGCTCAATTTATCAATAAGCATATATTCTCAATTCCCTTAACACAATATTCAAGCAATGCTACACATAACTATGCAAAACATACATAATTTTTTCATAGGCATTGAGTCAAACAACTTAGGGGCACCCAAGTCATGTATATACAACATACTCTCCATAACATCAAACATCAAGGAATCACCTAAGTAACTCCTATGTAACAAATTCAATCAAGAAGTTAGTTTAAGTCATCTCTAGACACATTTTTCAATTCCATAATTATCTATATATATAGGTCCACATACATATAGATACACACCAAATCCTTGTCCTACGGACATCATAGGGTCGAAATAAGTCAAAGTAGGAGGAACCCTACATCTTGGAGCGTAAACCGAAGACAAAAGCTTCAAGAACACCTCCCAAGACCTCCAAAACTCGATTTTTCAAAAGTTTCTCTTTTGGATCTTTGGTGAAATCTCTCATTTTTGGTACGTAGACGTAGCCCTCATCGAGGAAATGAAGTTTAACTCTTGGCCCAAGCAATTTCGAGCGACGGAACTTCAAAAATCTGCGGAAGGAAGCTTAAAGACTATTTTTTTCTCTCTTCTCTCTCTATGGCCAGCCAAGGGGCTGAACAAGTGAGATATTTCTACTGAAATATCTCATTTAAGTCCTTATTTATAATTGTAAATGCTTGGCTCACGTCGAGCCACGTGCCCCTCGCTTATTCGGGTCTGTTTTTGTCTTGAAATGATTTATTTGATCCTAATTTAAGTTTGAATTAATTATAAGAAAATTTTATATAATTATAAGGAAATTTTAACATTTCTATTTTTGGGGACCTTTGTGAGGTCATTCGTCATTTCATTTTTTTGGGGACCTTTGTGATTTATTTTAATCATCTCGAACGACGTGCAAAATCTGGTTATCTCAGAATTCGATGAAATTCGTTTGATTGACTAGATTTCGTGATACGAATCTAACGGTGAAGTTCGTTGTATTATACGAGCTCTAGAACATGATTATTTTAAATATGTATAAGGGTGATAAATTATCATTTTACCATTTTTTAGAAAAAATTTAAATTTACCTGGGTTTTACACTACTTTTACCAAATATTTTAATATGTATCTAAATACTTATAGCATACGATGAATTCTTTTGTGAAGTATTGTGACTCAATTACTTGTTTATATGGTGAGACTTTGTGATAGTGAATGAGACCATGATTGAAAGTCCAGAAAAATTATTCTTCTATGTGCAAGTGACCCTAGCCGCTAGAGAATAGACTGAGGGGAGGTTGTGGTGACTTTAGTGCTCAACGGTTGAAGGAACAATATTTGGTGCATCCTGGTGATATTCATTGGATTGTTTTAAGGAACAGCCTCGAGATGGGATGAGGTGACCCTAAGTACAATGTTGGATCCAACCTTGAGATCTTTTAGTATTTGGTATTGGTTGCCATCAATTATTGGATATCGTACAGTCTCCACCATTATAATATGATTCACCATTGTGGTATGATTTCTTGTTGAAATCCGATTGTATTATTCTTGAGAAGATTGGTTATCTTGATGAAATTATTTTTCCAAACCTTTGATTTACATGTCGTATGCCAAATATGTATTAGCTCATGTTTTTAAAATAAATTTTTTTCAGGTAAAATATTGGAGTGTCAATAGCGGACTCAGAGAATTGATTGAGGAATACTAGTGTTGTGACTTTCGTAGCATATATTGTATAGCCATCTTTACTTGTTTGGATAATTGGGGCAAACAGGGTTAGGTATGCTGACTTTGACATATTGACATGAAATCAATTTAGTGCTGGTGTTATTTTTCACTCCTATATTATTAGTTTAATTGTTAGGCTTACGTGTTTCATAGGTTATCTATCTGTGGTTTACGGCCGGTCATGCCATTGGAGTTGGGGTGTGACAACCACAATATGATCATCAGCAGCTAGATTATGTTCATCACTTGCATATTCCTGTTATGAATTTAAAGCACTCTTGCTGGCAATAGTGCTTAGTTGTGGAACATCCACACTATGC
This sequence comes from Ilex asprella, assembly GCA_023539305.1. NCBI lineage: Eukaryota > Viridiplantae > Streptophyta > Magnoliopsida > Aquifoliales > Aquifoliaceae > Ilex > Ilex asprella. The sequence continues at coordinate 1,509,132 of CM042190.1, read as the reverse complement.
TAAACATTCTTGAAAATTTTCCAATTTCCTATCATTAAGCTTTTCTCAACAAGTGTTTTCTTAAGTTTTCTTCAGAAAACCTGACACCATCATTCTTAACACTAAAAAATGTATCCAATAATTGTTCACCTTTAATTTAATCTAAATGACTGTGAATTACATAGTAACATTCATTATCCTACTAATATCATCCATAGTAACATCAATTTTGTTATGATAATAAATTTAACATTATCATGCAATTAACCAATTCTTAAAAATATTAAAAAAAGACTAATTTTTTAATAATACATGATCAGCTGCTATGTCAGACAATGTGTTTCATTAGGGAGCCGTCCAAAGTTTTTTTAAGTCCAATTTCATCCACTGTGGGAATGCATCCGCCTTGTCAGCCACAATTAGAGATGTGTGTTCACATATTCAGTACTGCAAAATAGATATTGTTACATTAGATAAAATAGATAATGTATAATTTTTTTTTAAAAAAAAATCAAATAAATTAGCAATAAAAAACTTATTGGTAATAATAGTACACAACCGGTTATTGCACTCGGTGTGTCAAACTTCAACCGTATGGAATTCATCATTGCATCAATTGTTGCTTGCGACCAATTGTATTTTTTTATTTTATTCAATTTTTCTATGTACGACACATATTCCCATCCAATCGTTTGCTCCATATTTGTAATTAGTAGTGTCACTCAGACATACAAAGAGAACAATCTAGCAAAATATTCACAATTATCCTTACCAACACCCATTGCTGCATCCTTTAGCCTACTTTTTGTAATTGGTGCATTCAACCTATTGATGTTACTGAATCTCCTCCTAACCAATAATGATTTTTTTTGCACTTTAGGGGGGAAAGAATTGGATCCACACCATCTTCTATATAAAAAATGAGTGTTACATCAGTCTTTCGTATCTTCAAACCTTTTCCACTAATACAAAATCTTGATGTTTCAACATCAAACATTGCAATTATGTCCACAATACTCTTGTCGTTCTTTTTGAATCTTTCTTTATCCACATCAAATGCTGATATTGTGTTAAACAAATGACAAAATGATGTTCTCTTTAGTTGTTCTTTGTGAACATCTGTGATGTTTAGGTCAGTTATAACCTTCACCAATGGAAACAAGTTACACAGGAATTGGTGAAATGAAGTTGTTTTTGGAGCAGTAGATTTACTTGTTTTTGCCATCAGCCTATAACATGATTTTTGAAATATCAATGGCTGAACAACATACAATAACATTATCTTAGTAACATGATCATCGTAACACTAATTAATAAATTGAATCCCACCATCATATTCTTAGAAACATCAAACAAACACAATTCAGTAACTTCATTATTTCAATATACAATTGATTCCATTGCAAATTCATTGAGTTTCCATTTTACATTTAAAATAAAACAGCAACCCCTAAACTCTTCATAAGCAACATACGTTGCATTAAAAGTTAAAAACCAAAAAAGGGTTGGATCAGTGACATGTCTACAGTAACATCATTTTGTCAATAACAACCATAGTACCCAAGCACATCCATACATTGGAAATATAAAATCAATTTTTTAGTTATCACACAGTAACATGAAAAGTTTTAATGCACTTGAACCAATAGTTTTCGAATTTATTGAACAAGAAAGCAACAAAAAATTTACACATCTAATTATATAACACATTGACTAAGTAATAGTAACATGAACAGTTTCATCCCCAAGGCCATATTGTATAAAGTAAGATCGAATCTCAAAAAATTGATAGTAAAAAAACAATCCAAAAATTGATGTTACTGTCTTGTACTAATAGCAACACATTGTTAATGGTTGATTTAGAACACTCAACACATATCAATAACATCAAAATATCAACATAAAGATAATAAATTTTGTAAATTGCTCTCACAGTGCTTGAATGTTTTTCCTGTCGTCCCTAACCCTAACATCTTCCCTCAATGTATGTGTGAAAAGGGGAGTGTCACTCTCCCTTGGAATGATGTCAAAAGAAAAGGCAAGGAATGGTGGAATATGAAATGTGTGTGTGGGGGCAAAAATGTTTCCCAAGCACAAGAAGACTTTTGCGTATCGTGTTTTCCTTAGAGGTATTCCATGGTCGTCTCTTCGGGGAAGGATGTGAATCACGTTGAAGGTAATTTTGGTGAAAACAAAGTGTAAAATTTTTTGTTGTTGAAGTTTGGTTTGTGAATTATATTGTGATAAAAAATGAAATGGAAAACAATTGTTGGCTAAACTAACAAGTTCACTCCAACAGGAATGCCAAGTCAACTCGAAGCATTTCTCCAATGATGCATAGATGAGTAATCGATTTGTGGGAAGCTCGAGATATGATAGAAGTGATGATCTAAGCATAAACCGTGACAAGTCTACAGAATATCAAAGACTCAACCATATCCAAACCGAACTATCGTATACTAAGGGGAGGAAAGAAGATGAGTTGAAATATCATACCCAAAGGGAGGTATGCCCTGGATTAACCAACTTAAAGACTTAGTTACTCATTCTTGAAGGAAAGACAATAATGAAATGAAAGTACATTGTAAATAAATCAAGATTGTAGCTAAGTTAATGCAAGAAAATATAAACTAAAAGAAAGTGCATTGAATACCCATTTTAAAATTAAGAAATGAAGAAAGTTTGAATAGCATTAATGGTAAAAGCTAGTATAAAAGACTAAACTTGAAAACAACTTGCAATACACGACATTAAAGACTTTTAACAAAGCTTAGAAAGATCTTACAATGGATTACAAGGTAATGTAGGGAAAGAAAATTGAAAAACATTAACTTCTCTCTCTAACACTATTCATCTTCTTCCTATACTCTCTCTCTCTCTCTCTCGATATTACAATGTATATTGCATAATGGTGTATATTGGTCTACGAGCCTACAAAAACATCCATGGTTGTCCTCCCAAGCCTAAGTGATGTCCTTCCAATCATAGGGGCTGCAAGGGATAGGATGGTGTAGGCTAGGACAAGTCTCCTCTTTCACTCTCCTCCTCATTAATGCAAAATCCATCTAAGTCCAAGTAGAGGTGATGAGAAACTCTTAGACGTGCAGGGGATATCAGGGGATCTGTTGGAGAAGTGTAAGTGGAACCCCCAAATGTCAGAACTTGATCTATAGGCTGTTTGAAAAAACTGGGCAAAATCTTCTGGAAGGTCGACAAAAACCTTCTGGAAGGTTCATTCCAGTCGACAAAACCTTCCGAAAGGTTTCACTCCAGTAGACAAAACCTTCCGGAAGGTTTTTACTTAAACCTTCTTGAAGGTTTTCAATCAATTTGAATTTTCTTGGTTTCTTCTTCCTGCAAACATTTCTTTAAGCTATCCCCTTCCTCTTTATTGACTTCAACCACTTCAATGGGGGGTATAACTCATACCATTTACATCGTTTTACTTGCATTCATCGCAAACTCCATCAAAACGAAACTTAATCACATTTCTCCCCAATTTCATGACAAAAGCAAGCATAAGAGGCATATTAGCATACAATAAATGTCATGTGTTTGTGCTAATCGCATAGTAACATGAGAAATTCCTAATAAACCACACCAATTCGAATGCATTACAAAACAAAAACAAAAACAAAATCATAATACTTGACTCTTTTATATAATAACAAGAAATCATAATTTTTATTAACAAAAAAAATTTGGACATTATGAACGATATAGTCAGTAAATGTTGTTTTAAAACCCTAAAACAAACATCAAAGATCATGTAAAATCACATACCTCTCAAATTTGTAAAGAATCCAAAAGCTTTGTGAAGATTTCAAGAATACCGAGGCCAACTGTAACTTCTCACCAATGAAACTTGAAGAATAAAACCGATTTTTGGTTTTATGGTTTGAAACCAGTTTGAAATTTGAACTAATTCGGTTTGGGTAATGACGGTTTATGTTTTTCAGAGAAGGAGAATGAGAAAGATTTGAGGGATATAGCCAGATTTGTAGCTTGGAATGAAGGGGAAGTTACTGGGTTCCTATTCGGCAACGAAAGGGTTCTCCTTTTGGTAAACAACGTCAAGTTACACGCTGTTTGGGGTTTTCTAATAAATAAGGATATAATAGTAAGAGTCGCAAAAAAGTGGACTTGACACCAAAATAAATTTTCTTGCCGGACTTATCTCCAAACAAGTCATTTTAGGGGGACCGGCTTCCAAATTTTCCTAAAATTTAAAATTTAAAGGAGAATTACACCAAAATTTAAAAAATCATATATAGACCATCTAAAGTTTATACGCGTGTGACACGTACACCCCTACCGTCAAACGTATATATATTAGTAAATTATACTCAAACTATCTGAAATTTGTAGGCGTATAATATTTAAACCCCTTAGGTTTAAAATATTATATTTAAAATTAAAAACACTTCAATAAAAAATAGAATATCAAATATTTTAAATTTTACAACTAAAATTCATATTCTATTGTATTATTTATTAAAATAAAATCAAAAATAAAAATCAAATTTTCTTGAAAAATCACAATTAGTATATAATTATATTATCTATTAGAATAAAACTAAAAAATCAAATAAAGAGTTTAAGTCATTCATAATAGAACATGAATTTTACAACCAAATTCATGTCCTATTATATCATTTATTGAAATAAAATCAAAAATAAAAATCTAATTTATTCTTAAAAAATCATAATTAGTATACAATTATACTATTTATTGAAATATAACTAAAAAATCAAGCAAAAGCTTAAACTGTAATGGACACAATATATTCTAATTTTAATTGGGGTAATTTGGTGATTGAAACGATCAAATTAAAATTCAATAAATATTATAATTGTAAATTAATTAAGATTTTTTAAGAAAAAAATAAATTTTTAATTTTAATTTTTTTTAGTAAATGATATAATAGAACATGAATTTTATTTGTAAAATTTAAAATATTTAATATTTTATTTTTACTTGATTTATTTTTGATCTAAATATAATATTTTAAACTTGAGAGTTTTAAGTATTTTATGCCTATAAATTTTAGAGAATTTACTAATAGATATATAATCAACATTGATGTCAAGTGTCTCAGTGTTGCATGTAAGTTTAAGGAGGTTTATGTATAATATCTCAAACGCAAGGGGTTTGAAGGATTAAACGATAAACCACAAAGAATCTGAATGTAATTTTTCCAAACTTAAAAGTTTGACTTGACTAACCAGTTGTTAGTCTTAGCAGCCGGATGCTGTTTTCCCACTTGGTTGTCGTTGACGAGTTTCAAGTGCCTGTGGCGTCGACGACAAAAACAATGCCTAATTGTTCTTTCTCTTGGAAGTTCTATGCATTATTCCTGCAATTGCCTTTTACTGAGTAGTGTAGAATTTTACGTTGGCTGGGGACCGGGGTAGAGGTTGGACTTTTACTTCCTCTTCTCTGACCAAGTCCAAGACAAAAACTCCGATCTCTTACTTTGCTCTTAATGTTCCCCTCTTACTTGGAATTGTGAAGCAGATCGATTTCTTTCCATTGGAAACTTAGAACAACATGGGAGGGTTTTGTTCCCGGAGTTCGAATGCTCCCAAGGAGTCCTTGTATGCGAAAGGTCGTAACGATTTTTGCGGTTCTGTTGCTGGTGAATACAGGCAGCATGAGTTTCAAGTAGATACGCATATTAAATTGGCACAGCCTCAAGAACGCAAAAGTTTGGACAGGCAATCGCTAGAAGAATCAAAGCAAATACAAGAGCCTATTCGATTTGGTGAGACGGGGTTGACTGGGTATGGGAGCAGTGACGATGATTTTTATGATGGGATTCCACGCTTTCGGAGGACACTTTCCCAGAAATCTAGATCATTTAGGTCAAAGCAGACGGCAAAGGTAGGTGGATTCTGCAAATCAGTACGCTTTCATTTATGAGTTCGGTTCTTCTCACAGTTCTACATTTTGTCAATTACTCAACTTCAATCATCACACATTGAACTCATTCCATTGAATTCCTTGGGTTCTACCAAAATTTGAGTAAAAAAATTGATTTGATATGAAACAAGTATTAGCTACTCAAATCATTTTAAGATTCTCATAATCTCCAAGAGTCCATTTCTCCCATTCTTTCCTCCAAAATTTTTCTCTTCTCTTCTCTTTCCTTTAATTTTGTCTTTTCAGCACTTCATTCCCTTTCAATTTTCCCTTCTCTCCCATATTTCTGCCCCCTCTCAATTTTTAAGCGTGGTGTCTTCAAGTAGCATGTGCCATCACCAAATGAAAGAAGCCTCTTCAGATTATGGCTCTTTGCAAATAAAAAAATATATGATGTCAAATAAAATAAGAAACCTAACTCTTTGATTTCTTAAATTTGAAAAACAAAATTGAATCCAATTTTAGCAAATGATGCTGATAGTATGATTTGAGTTTCGACAGAGTTTGTTTGTGAACATACTAGTGAGCATATATATAGATTGGAAAACAAGAGCGCTGGAGTGAGAGGCAGAGAGGAAGGAGAGGTTAATGGCAAGTATCTACGTATTAGAGAGAACAAAAAAGCATAAGAATTTGCAGAGGAGCATAGAGTTCCAAGACAGTGACAACGATAATGTGAAGGCTGCAATATTACGGTTGAGCTTTTGGACAAAGATTTGATGGTCCATTGATGTGAATCAGGTTTTGATTTTCTGTTCATTTGGTACGAGTCTAAGTAAAGGGTTGAACCTTAGTTTTGGCATTTGTTCTCAGATATAAGTTTGAGTCAAGGTAGAGTGAAGACTTTAGATGCCCTTAGAGGAGTTATTTTGTGAAAATATTGCAAAATTTGGCTTTGTACCCTCCTAGCACCTTTGATAACTGATAAAGACTAGTTGATACTGAACAATACATGCGTTATTAATCCCATATACATGCTAAGAGCGAAACAGTGCACAAATAAGCTTATTTAAGTGTTTAATGGTATCTTGAAGCACCACTTTTAATCCATATTGCTTTTGTAAATGTGTTGCCTATCAGGCTAAAGCAACTTGAAACTTCACTCTGAATAGTGTTAATTGTCACATGATAGAGCACACTTATTGAGTGAAAAACACACTTATTGCATTATGCCTTGTCATTGGAACAAGTTAACTCCCTGAGGGCGGAACTTTGATGTCCCATCCTAATTGTAGGAATGGAGGGATCACGAAGCGACATTACTCCAAGGAGCTAGGAGGGCCTGTAAGCCAAACTGTTTTTTCTTTGGGACAAATTTAGCTCCCCAGGAGAAAGAAGCCAATAGGCTGGTGGCTTTCTTTAGGGAAAAGAGACCTTGTCATCCAGAACATGCTCGAATCGGGCTGGACCCCTCCCTTTACTTTATTAAACAAGCGATACAAGCGTTTCTATCTTACTCGTAATCACACTGGCTGCAATCATTCTATGGTGCACAATAGAAAGCTGATTATTTGAGGCATTTTGAAGGACAAATCTTGCGATTTTTATTCTTCACTGAAACTTAATCATCAAGCATGAGGAAAGCAGTAGTTTGGGACCTCTATTGTTTTTGGGACGTTATTGTATCTTAAAATAACACTGGAAATTAATGAGAAACATAGTTAAATGAAGTGATTATGAGGGAACAAGATGGAGAGCTTGCAAATTGCATTGGGAGACAATCATGGGTGGTTCTGATCTGCTTACCTGGTATAAAGTTTGGTAACTTCCCCCTAAGGAAGAAAAAGGGTTTGAAAAATGATTGGGGTGTGTAATTCTATATGTATCTTGACTACATTAAGAAGGGAGAGAACAGAAAATTTTAATGTGCTGGGCCTCCAAATAAACTTCAAGATCCAATTGGAAACAATTTCTAGGAGAAGATTGTGGAGATAACCGAAATTTCCTTGTAACAACTGGTATACTGGTACTGTTATGCACAAAATGCTCACAACTGTGTATCTCCTTCCTTCTAGCCATCTGTTCCATCATATTAACATCAGAATTGAACTCTTTGACCAAAACCAAATGAGGTCATTCTGAGAAGCTATCCGGTGTTTTGGCCTTAATATCATGGGTAGTTGTTCTCCAGTATTGGTAACTCCAATCAGTTTACTCTCGCAGTCCTGTGTTTGTCGAAATGCTCCTGTTCTTTTATGAGATCAATTTTGTAGTTTCTTCTTTTGTTAACATCTCATTGAGATTAATTGCTTTTTAAGTCAAATAGTTCTATCCAATGGTTGTCTGCTTTAAGATTTGCTTTGTGTTAGATACTTATGCATGACATTCCTTGAGGATTCCACATCAGTGGAAACTACTTTAGTCTTGTATATGAGTAGATTTGTTCAGTCTTTTGCTTGAACATAAGAAATAACAGTAAGAATAAAAACATAGAGAATACAAATATATTTGCTTTGAGGACTTCAAGATCCATGTATTGAGGGGGAGACTTGCTCTCACTTTTTATTTTTATTGTTGTTACAAACATTGCATTTTGTATATTTATGGATGACTTACTAAGTGGATGAAGTAGGTCAAATTCCAACTAATTAGTGGGTGCCATAATTGCCAATTGCTAGTGAATAAATTATTGATTAGTTTTATATTATGAAAGGATGCCTGTAAAGGGATAACTTGATAAATTGAGTGATGTACAAGAATAAATTTTTTGAAAGAAGATTTGACGATCAAGTTGTCTAAGTTCTTGAAGAACTATTTTTTCTATCTCTTATTTTCTATTACTTAATTGTGTGTTTATGTTACTGTATTTTCTAAATTGTCTTGATTTTACATACGTTATCTGCACGAAACTCTAATTGTGGAAAGGTTCAGTTTCAAAATTCTAATCGATTTCGAAGTTAAAGAACAGTAAGTATTTGATATTGCATATTGTTCTTGAAGATTTTTCTTTACAATATCATCTCTGTTCTTTAATATGTAAGCTTATTGAAAAAGAATTCTATAGAAATAGATTAGTTTTTATAATTCATGAAAAATTCTTTAGAACTAAAGTTCGATGAACTTCAATTTTATATATTAGATGACTAATAATTGCTCGTGCCTGAAGGCATAGGATAACAAAAAATTAAATTAAGCCATGCCTAAAGGCACTTTGCTAACTAAAAATTCCGTCAATTTAAAATAAATTTTCCTTCATTTACTTTAATTAAAGAAATTGAAATCAATCAAACCTCTGCTATTTTTTTTTATAAAAGAATGACAAAATTTCCTCTAAAGGTAACAACCTAAGGGGATCGCAACTAGTCTTAAGAGCTTATATATCTCACAAACCATTCCATAACCAATCTCAGGAAAAAGTACCCAATATAAGTCAAAGATAACACCATATTTTAATTACTGTATAATCCAAACCAAAATAATATTTATATATCATAATAATTAACATAATTCAAACAAAACATATAATCATCACAATCATACATAACAATCATAACAATTCAACTCTATTTCTCCAAATCCTACTATCAATTCTCATCAAACAACATTTCCTCTTATGTGATTAGTTCAAATTACTAAACATGGAACAAACAACACACACGCAAACTAGACACACACAAAACACACGTGTACAAAGAGAGAAATAATTCTCTTAACTTCATCTTCTTTAGCAAAGAGGGACAACCAAAAAACACATAAATAAGATTGCTAACAACGACCACTACACTATTGTCTGATTGGGATCAACGCCTCCTGGATGTGAAGTCATAGAAAAATAATCCCAAGTATGCTTACATGTATACCCGAACATGTGAGGCAAAACCAAAATGAAAATCTGAAACTTATGTCCTCTTGCTTTTTTCGTCAGTTTGAATCAATATAATTCAAAAAAAAAACTATCCAATAGCAACGAACCCATGTCTGAAGGCACTGTGTAACAAAAAAAATCGTCTCTCAGTAAAAATATGACTCAAACCAATTACTAAACCCACCACATAACACACAATATAAATCTCAACTAAGACAGTAGTAAAATCATAAATATGGGCTGCTATATTAAAAACGGAAAATAATTATATGAACCAATATAATGGGAAACCAACTCAATAACCATCTACCATATTATAGTTCTAGGAAATTAAAATCTCTAAGCAAACACTTTTCAAAATAAAATATCTACTTCCTGAAAAATTCAACCTTAAAACTAAAGTGGAACACTAAATTATTTTTTCATATTATTTACAAATCAAGTCTAGAATGGAAAAAAAAAAGGTCACACTCATACCTGGCATCGTAACACAAAAATAAAAAACCAACAATTCATGCATTAAGGAAAAAAATTACAATGAAAAGAAAAATTGTTTCAAGGCCACCGTTTCAAAATGTCCAACTATTTGAGTTAATAATTGAAGTTTGCAACTAAAAGTGAGCATTAATACTTTGACCATCAAATCCAAAACCATGCATTAAAAACAATCAAGATTGGAATGAAGGATCCGTAAACATTAAGCATTGACGAAAGTGAAAGATAACATTCAAAGATTTTGCCTTAATAGCATTTCAATGATAATATCAAGATTTAACACATTCAATAGAAAATTGAGACTACTTACATAATCATTCATGTTAAGATACAAATAAAAGAAAATTGGTTGTCACTCAGGACTAACATTTTTCACCTTAAATACATACAACAATTAATATTAATCTATACTAATAAAACAGAGGCTTCCATGGATTCTTTAAATTGTGTAGTTTTATAGTTAAAAATGTTTAATTTTTTGGATGCCAGAAAAATCTAACTCTTTCAACAGTTCTCTGGTTAAGCAGTCAATCCATTGTCAACACGGATCCAAATGCCTAAAATTAAATCCATCACCATGTAAATAACCCAATTTCATACTTAAATGGAATCCACAAAGCCACCAAGCATATATCCATAAAAAAAATAGCAAACATAGAAAGCACTTGGCACATATGTGTGAAAGTAACACTATTTTAAAAACCAACAAACAATTAAAATCATTATAAGCTATAATCATTATTAGAAAGAGAAATTATATAATCAAAAATAAAAACCTTTTATGCAAGAAGTGGAAAATATTAGTGCCATACCAATAAAATGTACATTCATTACATCCCTGCTTGAAATAGAGCCCATTTCTCTCCTTTGTCATATAGAAAATTAACCTACAAATTTTATAAACAAATGTAATTAAGAAAAATTTAGTAAAATTAACCTAAAATTTTTATAAAATTAACACCGAAAAATCAACAACTCAACATTCAATAATGGGTTAACATTCATGCAACTAACAAAACCCTAACAACTCAAATATTCAATTTTAAAACCATAACAACTCTAGCATTCAATCAAAATACCCCCAAAAAAAAAAACAAATGATTAAATTAACACGATGTCATGAAAAACTTCAGTTTGAACATTCAGCTATATTAACCGGCCCCACCAAAAAAAATCTAGCCATATTAACCCCCCCCAAAAAATCCAGCTATTACAAAACAAAAGAATAACACTGCTACAATGTTTACAAACTCTAAATTAAATTCTATACATATCAAACTTCTCACTGAACTCACAATTATATAACAGTGTTGCCTTAACAAAACTATTTACCCAACCATTTACCAGCTTCATAATTATAATAATCATAAACATCTTTATACACATAAAATCATAGTTATCAAATCGTCTATCATAAGGTGTATCGTTTTTTAAAAATAGTGTATTGTATCGCGTATCGTATCGTGTATCATAAGATACGGTGCAATTTTAAATAAATAATAAAAAAATATATATACCTTTAAAAAAATAATGCATTCATATAAACATAGCATTTCATTAATATTCTACCAACTATTCAAGTCATCAACATGGTCCAGTAACATTATAATGCAAAGTTCACAACCATAATTCACTAATTCAAACTTGAAATACTAAATAGACTGGACTTTGTAAATAAATTAAAAATTAACATTAATCAAGATTCAAATATTTTGATACAAAATAAAATAAAATTTGGCTATGTAATTAAATTAACATCATTTCTTCCACTGCACATGACCACATGTTTGTTGGAGTACCTGCCTAGTCTAAAACGACATCGTTCCATAATTTTTTTTTAAAAAATAGTCTATCTAGCCCAAAACGATGTCATTCCGTAAAAAAAAAAAAACCTTTGCATGTATCGGACGTATCGTACCGATACGTATCGGTGTATCGGACGATACAGTGCAAAAACGATACAAAACTATGATCTGTATCGTTTTAGCCCTGTATCGTGACGTATCGTACGATACTAACAACTATGCATAAAACTATATAAATTGATATTAAAGGGAAAAAATTACAAAGAGATACAATCAAGCACAAAGATTTGATACACGCCTAAAAGCCATACAAAAGCATCATCATCCTAGTGAAAACTTAATCTACTAAATGCAGATAAAATGGCATGTAAAATTCAAGGGAAACCAAATTCTACCACCATGAGCATGGTCTGTCATGCCACCATTCCACCTTGACATCTCTACCATTCAACTAAATTCTAGCGTTATACCTGTGTAAAGGCACTATAGAACCCAAAAAAATCGTCAATTAAAAAGTTAGACCTAATTAAATAACCAATAAAAAAAAAGCAAAGGAAAAAATGAAAGCAATTGTAATATTTCTTAGTTATCACACAAAAATTTCACCCTTACCAAGTAATTTCCAAGCGTCCTCATGCTCAAAACAATAACCACAAATCCATGAGTTGCCTAACCTTTAGAGGCCTAGACCCAATGCCCTACACAATTTCAATGGCAAATAAACTTCCAACAAAATATTAAAACCCAAATAGGATGCAATAACTACATGCCTCTCTTTTCAAATGAATTCATTTGACATAAACAATATGGAGAAGAATCAACACTAATAATAGCAATGGATGAATTTTTTATTAGTCTCATATTGAAGGAGAGCTTGGCACATTGGGTGATATACAAGAAGAAAATTGGTTTAATAGCACTTTTGGTGCGTAAAACATTTTTGTTTTGTTAGTTTGGTCCCTTAAGTATTAATTTTGTCAATTTGATTCCTAAAGTATTCAATTCGTGTTTAAATAATTCCTATATAGATGAACCGCTAAATTTTTGACGGAATAATCACGTGTTGGACACCTGATATTGTTTGGAAAAATGACACATAGTCACCTCCTTCAAAAAAACACAATGAATTGTTTAATTAAGGATCAAAGTGACATGAATTAAAATTTTAGGGACCAAATTGATAAAATTAATATAATGAGGATCAAACTGACAAAATAGACATACTTTAGGGACTAAAAGTGTTATTAACCCATGAAAATTTTTAAAGGAAGATCTTGATGATCAATTTTTGTAAGTTGTTGAAGAACTACTTTTTCTATCTCTTGTTTTCTAATACTTAATTGTATGTTTATATTTTCGAAATTGTCTCGATTTTACAACAATTATATTTTTTTAGGTCAAACCTTACACAATTTTTTTATGTTGAACAAACCAATCCCCTGGCCCCGGGGGGGGGGGAGGGGACCCCACGCATGAAGAGGTTGATCACATTGAGCTATGCCGAGAAGACAAGAATGGTAGGCAATCGAGAATATGCACAATGAGAGTGCGACTCTGTTGATGATTTTGAAACTTCAGTAGACCTAGTAAATCTTGTGTTTTTATGGGACTTTTGCATCTACTCGTGTCCAGGTTTGCCGCTAGGTTGCTACTGAGTGTACCCCATATGAGTTTCAATGCTGGGCAGGCCTTTGTTAAGAAAAATGTTTGCAGCTGCCAAAAATTTTACATGCACTAGTAAATCTGCATTACACTATGAGTTGGCCCTCAGTTATCCTGAATTATATGTTCAAACCCTGCTGTGATATGAACAATAAATTAGTCTAAACTAAGCTCTGTGTTATAAACATTAAAGCACTGGCATCTCTGCTTCATGTTGGTGGTAAGTGATAAATAATAGAACTTAGGGCTTCCAACCGGATGCTCATGCTTAATGGAGTTAGATTCTGAGATCTCAGTCCGCTTATGATTGAATAAATTGAATGCTTTTCAATTTCTATGCACTGATGCAAGTACTAAGTTGGATAATGCAAAACTGCTTCTGCGGTTGGGTGTTGTCTTTACACTCTTGACACTTTGATAAGATGATGCGATGCAACAATATTTGTTGCTCTGATTAAGTTATGTTATTGAACAAACATATAGGTTACTTTTGCAGGTTTCAGAAACGAGTTTGCGATTGGGCAGGGCGAGCACTCTTGGGCTTGGAAAGGCTGTGGATGTCTTGGACAGCCTTGGGAGTAGCATGACCAATTTGAACCCAAGCAGTGGATTTGTTTCTGGCGTGACAACCAAAGGCAATGAACTGTCAATACTGGCATTTGAGGTTGCCAACACAATTGTTAAGGGTTCTGGCCTTATGCAATCTCTTTCAAAAAGAAGTATACGTCAATTGAAGGAAGTGGTGCTTCCTTCGGAAGGTGTGCAACATTTAGTGTCAAAAGACATGGATGACCTTCTACAGATTGTTGCCAATGACAAGAGGTCGGTATTAGAGAAAGGATAATAATTTGCATAAATATCTGCCTTTGATGAGCTTCCTCTTAATAGTTTTTGTTGTATTATCTATTTCCCTTATATAACATTACTCACAATTATTTGTTTGGATTTTTTTCACAGGGAAGAGTTGAAGATTTTCTCAGGAGAAGTTGTGCGTTTTGGAAACCGGTGTAAAGATCCTCAGTGGCATAATTTGGATCTTTTTTTTGAAAAGTAACCTAGCATTATTTCTTTTCTATTGAGCTTATATTTATGTTTCAGTTTGTGTATCATGTTTGTTGTGGTATTTTTGTATTTTATTTTCCAGACACAGCAGAGTACGCACTCCTCAGAAACAGTTGAAGGAAGAAGCAGAATCAAAGATGCAACAATTAATGTTATTGGTTCAGTATACAGCTGTTAGTATCATCATCTCATTGTTTATTGCTTAATAATATTGTCCTCTCAATTTTGTGGGAGTCCTACTATTAATCAACAAAAATGGAGCAAATTGCATAAGTATAGTTTTGCTTTTTCTTTCGTGTCATAGAAAAGCTATATTGATGCTATATAGAGTCACTTATGACACTAATCATAGGTTAACAAATAACACAAGAACTCCTAGGTTTTGAGCTCTATGGGTTACCAATGCTCTGATACCAATTGAGAGTGCGATATGGAATGTCCTCGACATGCTGAACTCAAGCGTAGTTGACCTAGAGGAGGAGCGATTATGTCTTGGCACTTTATTGCAAATTTTATGCCCAACTGAAAGTCTACCCTCTAGGTCTTGGTACCCTTTACTTAAACAACCTAATTAACAAATTTGAAGATTTTCACCCAAATTTCAAAATTCAAGCTTCCTCCCCAATCCACTTCAATTTGCTCCATCACCACAGCCGATACCACAACATATTATCGAACATGTTAAAGATGTAAAATTACAAGCATGTAAAGCAAATGAACAAGCACACCACAAGACAAACAATTTTACGCAAAAGCCCTTGAAGAAAAATTTAAGGAATCGAAGTCCAACTAGCCTAATACACTATGCCCAATGTAATATTACAAGCCTAACCTTATAATTCAATCAATATCATAGTTAGATGATTTTTAGCTTCAATTTTCACTCTGGAGTCCACCACAAGCTCTTAAACAGTAGCTTCTCTAGGTGACAAACCGAGTTCGACGATCCCCTTTGGAATCCTCCATATGGTCTTTTTTCCATTGTGGGTTTCTACAAGATTGATCAAGGTAGATTAATGGCCTTTTGGATTTAGGGAGTCTAGGGTTTGTTTCTAAGCTCTCTAGATAGTCTCTAAGGCCTCTTTTAGATTTAATGTGGCTTAAGGTTAAAAGACCGTCCCATTCCCATATATATAGGTCCTAAAATTAGAGTTTAATTTGGGCTCAAGAAAACTTAAATTAGTGACACATCGTTCGAGTTTTTAGCAAGCAATTTTCAGGCGGTGGCTGCTAAATTGAACAATGATCAAATCTCTGCCCCAACAGTGGAGACCACTTTAGCGGTCAAGCAAACAGTCTACATTGGTTGACTTTTTAGCTTTTCTCCGTAAGTGTTCAAAGACCGTTTGAGCTGTGGGCCAACGAGCATTCAATGGTCCCTACAAGTTTTTAAGCATAAAACGTAGGAAAAATTTGGCCTATTGGGCACTAAAGGGCGTTGCTAAACAAGGATCCGTTGCATGACTCTTTTAGTGTTTTCGAAACATAGTTTGGGTTTCAAAAAGCTTTTTCATTTAAACAAAAGACAGTCATGCTATGGAATTCATCCTAAATCCGATTTTCCTTTTCCTAAGTTAAACAAAGTAAAATCAAATAAGGCAACTAGGTTAGGTCATTTACCTTTTCCTAAACTCTGAAGGATCCAAGAAGAGTCTTCAAATGTGACCTTTTTAGCTTTGACTTCATCTTCCTTTTTTTCTTCGGTCTTCTTCCTCTTAGCATCATGACCATGGATTTAATAGAGATATTTACATGTGACGTACTGAAATTAACAAATTACAATTAATTTCTTAACAATTATGGTCAAGTAGTCTTGTTACGAGTTAAATATATGTTATTTGGTTATTTAGAGGTAAGTGATCTAGAATAGTCTTAGTAATTGACTTATTGTGTCCTTTTTTTGTTGGTGCAAGTCCTAAAAAATGTTTATAGAAGTCCAATAGCATGTAAGCATCTGTAGGTAAGAATTTGTGTTTGTGTTTGTGTTGCTTCTTCTTCTTCTGCTGCTGCTGCTATATCTGGCTTTTAACCCTTTGAAAGCTAACCACCAGATGTGATAGCATTTTTTTTTCTGTTAACAACCTTTCCAAATGCACAGGCCATTTCCACTGTCTAATGATTCACATACTGGACACACACACATGTATTTGGTTGTTGTTCAGTCCTTACAGTGATGGGGTCAAATATCTGCAAAAAAGCATTAGATTCCAATTACTTGGTTCGGATAGTTGACATCATGAAGATGCTTGTAAATTGTATTGATTCTTGTTAGTGCAAACATAGTGATTAATGGTATATTAACACATGTTGATGCATGCACGAAGACCTGTTAAAGTTTCAAGAACATTAAACTTCATCTACACAATAATAAACGGGGTTTTAGGTTTCTAAAATTTAAGAAGGATAACATGGAAATTTTCTGGTCTGCAGGAGTTATACCATGAGTTGCATGCATTGGACAGAGTAGAGCAAGGTTATCAGCGTAAGTGTCGAGAGAACAATAATCCATATGCTACACAAAGAGGTGATCACTTTGTCCTCATTTATGTAACGGCGCGTCAATTGCTGTGTTGTGTTCTCAGTCATAACAAGAGCATAATTTTAGGGTTATTATTTGTCAGTAATAGTGTGCTGCTTTTCCCTGTGAAAAATATTTGAGAACGTAATTGCTGAGATGTTCATCTATTTTTAAGCTGGAGGTAATTGATCTGTGTCCTGGTAGTCTCCGGAGGGGTTGACCCTGTGAAAATGGAAGGCATAACGAAAGTTGTATCGGGATTTAGCATTTGGAAAATAGTTTGCATCAATAACGAATTTTGCCTTTATGATTGTTTGAGGATCACCATGTTAGTGAAGAAATGATTTCCTCCTTTGAAATCCAGCTTTATAGTGCTATGTCTATTGCTAGTTAACTGATGATAAGCTGCTATTCATACAAAAAAATAATCGAATAAATTGGCTATTTTTGGCTTGGACAATATGAATTTTTAAATTAGTGGGAAAGGAAGTAAATTCAGTGAAGTAAGGGCAAAGGAGAACCTTGTTTTCTGATGGCTTGATGGTAGTGACAAAGTCATCCTTTTACCAGCTGGACTGAATTAGAACATTTCCGAAGGATCCAAAACAATGCTGCTTTCAACTATTCAGCAGCAGGATTTGAGGTTTGAAAATGAATAAAAAAATGTTGTATGCTGCCTCCCAATTTTTTTATTTGAAATCATAGTAGAACTTCTATTTTGAAGGTGAAAGGTATCCGATATGAAGAAAGATTTTGTCGCTGGATTTAGTGGAAAGCAACTACAGTTCAAATTATTAGTGTGGAATTATAGTTGTAAGCAAAACACAAAAGAAACCAATGCTCCATTTACTTTGGATGCAACACATTTTCTGGTCGATATTTTAAGCAGTTTATTTTCTTTGGTTGCTCGTAAAATGTTTCCGCAAGTTTTTGGAAAATAAGAATGTCTTGCAAATTATGAAACTGCTGCTTAAAGATGTTTCCCAGGATACACGCAATGCATGCACCCATGACTCATATAGCTTTATGTACAGAGGTATATGAATTGATCTGTAGAGGCATCTATATAAATGTTCTTACATATGAGAATGCGTACTTCTTTATGTATATGTAATTGCTTAATGTCCATCATTGGAGATATATATTTACGTCTCAATGCATTCTCATTTTAGTGATTTTGTGTTTGTATAGGACAACGATTTTAAAGAGTCAAATGAACATTGACAAAAATGATTTTCATTGCATTGTAAATAACGTCAGGTTTACAACATTACAGTTGGAAGGTTCTTTTTGATTTCGTAAATACTCTGTGGCACAGAGGGTCAACCGTTGATATATCATGCAATCTTCAATATGTAAATGGCCTGAAAGAGTGCAGATGTAGATCTTTGCTGGCTGTCGGATTTCAATTCTAAAGATTGGATATTTGACCACTAACATTACTACTCAAGACCACACATCAATACCTAACAGCATTGTGGACAATTACCATAGCCCTTCTAATAGTACAATTTTTTTAAAGTATAAAAGCACTATCTCCTAACACATGAGGAACAAGAACAAAAAAAAACAGATTTTGTACTTGATAGCACAAGGTCCAATGTGCTTCATGTCTAGTTCCTGATTTGCATCTTTGCTTTGGTAATGATTAACATCTAGAGATGATGAATTGTAATACTGAAGTTTATCATGTGTACACCATAATTTATGTGTGTCAAGATTCTCACTAGGAATTGGATCTATAGTATCTTGGATTTTGTTGTTTTGCTCTTCTTTGATAATTTGACCAATAGATGACTGAATTCTGTGCTATTGAGCACCATTTTGGGATCAATGAAGCCTGCTTGGAATGTTCAGTGGCTCTTGACAAACTTATAAGCAAAGCAATCTTTTTGGACTTGCTTGAAAAACTCTTTATGATTATTCGTTCAGTACTGAAAAGATTGATTGTGACAAACAATTTTATGTGCGGGTTGCTCTTAGAAAGGTCATTAATCCCTCCTGCAAAGCTTTTTGCACTTGCTTGAATTGTTTAGGAGATCCACCTAATTTTAGTGTAGTATTGTTAATGCCAAATGGTTGTTGAAGATCTACTACTGTGTTAGGTGTGTATTTGTTGGCATGGATTGATTGAATTCTGCTTTTAATAAAATGCACTACTTACTGGAATACTTTCTCTTTATCTGTTGGAATATTTGAAAAGATGTAGAGATGTTACATATGGATATGTTGGGGTCAGCTTATATATGATGAGGATCATATGTTTAAGTGGTTCAGCTTACTTGAAGTGATTCAAATTGAAAATGTCGGAACTTATGTACATTTTGTGATGAAATTGTGAAAGCTGTGGATTACACTGGTAGTTTGTTTTTTAGGTTCCTACTTTTTTCAATGTAATGCTCTCAAGGCTATCATTATATTTTAACCGTACAAGTCTTTCTCTATTCTTTTACTTTCTAGGTGACAACCTTGTGGTCTTGCGGGCAGAAATAAAGAACCAAAGGAAGCAAGTAAGAAATTTAAAAAAGAAGTCACTCTGGTCCAGGAGTTTAGAAGAGGTACTTTTTATGTGCTGCTATATAGTTTTTATTGCAATGTTTCCAGTTTATTGTATTTAGTTTAAAATGCAAATGTCCTATTTCATTATCTATAATATTTTGAAGATTATTGGCTTGCATATCTCATCAGCTTTCCCTGATCACAAGGTGATATAATTGATTCTTCTTTCGATTTCATCTGTCAGACTTCACTTTACACTTACTCCTACCAAGGACAGGATGAACCATCGTTATTTTTAGGTAGGCATGAAAACTCTTAACACAACTCACTCACCCACATAAAATCAACACAAAATTACCATGTATGGGTTTTCCTTACTGGGTTTGTGGTGTAATCAGGCTGTGCCGCTAGTTCGGGGTGTAATCAGATTTTCTGATGAACCCCTTTAAAACCCTTCAACCCATTTAAATCTAGATAAACAACCCTGAGCTACTTTCATTATGCAGTCTTGTCTCTCACTCTTTGCTTGTCCTTCTGGCCCAAACTTGCACTTGGTCTTGAAAACTTATCAATCTTGCAAAAAAATGTAATACATAGAAGAGTAAAAGAGAAAATGAATCTACTCTTTTAATATTCCATGAAAATGAAAATTTGATACAAGAAACGCTATATAAATCCCTATTATAAGAGAACGACTAGAATACTTATAATGATAAATATAAATATAAATACAATCTTAATATCTCCTCTCAAACTCATGATGTGACAGTAGAAAGCATCGAGAATTTGTCAGGAAGAAAACAAAAATATCGCGTAGTGTAAAATTCTTGAAAAATTTGGTGATGTAGACTAGGAAGGGGGAGAATGGGGATGAGACGGGGAGACGAGGTGATGACTGATGAGAATATTAGGAGAAAGAGAAGGGAGCTTAGGAGCAAACAATAACAATAGTCAATAAATAATCAAAAAGTGTTTCAAACAAATACCACACCCCTATATATATATAGAGGGAATACCAACCTTAAAACAATTAAGTAGTCAAAATGACAAATAAAATCTAATTCTTGCGTGTACGCCTACTATAACGAAAGATAATTCGATTCCCATTATTTCTCCCTGGTTGAAAAGAATTTGTCTCTGGAGAGAGACGATGGTGATAATGCTTTAGAAGATTAGGGTCAAGCCGACAAAATTCATCAGTAATCCACGAAGCATCAATCTCTAGCTGCTCTCTCTACCGAACAAGATAATGATGATACCCTCCATCAGATGAGATAACAATCTGATCCTCAAGGACATCTGAAATCTGGTGATGCATCGGTGGCGGAAAATGGTGGAAGAAATGGAACTGTAAGAAGCAACTCCACCTAGAGGAACACTTGTTTACAACATGGGAGGCTCAAAAGTACCACGATATAGAAATAAGTGCTAATCCTAAATAAAGAGAATTGGATTGTCTTTCATTATAGTAGGTGTAGATGCAGAGATTATGACTTATTTGTCATTTTGACTATAATTAAATTAGCAGTAATCAAAGATCGAAATATCGTTTCGAAGTACCGTTTCGGTTAGCTCAAAAACGGATAAGTTTCGGAAACGCAGAAAAAATATGGAAACACGTGAAAACATATAGAAATTCAAATACAATCTATTTATTATAAAGATAAGCTAAGTAATTGATTAATTTAACATATTTATTCGGTTAACATCCATTTATATAAGAATAAATTTAAATTGGAGGTAAAAAATATTTGACATGAGGCAGAAATCATTTAAATTAGAATATTATCTAATTAATAATATAATTTTATTATAATACTAATTTACTAATTTAAATTGTGTCTTCAAATTAATAAATAATATTATTTCATTAATATTAAAATTATTGTATATACAATGACTAAAACACATAAATACTTAATTTTAGATATTTACAAATAAGCTTTAATTAATAAAATTACTTGCAGTTATTTAATATGTAAATTTAACAAATAATAATAACAT
>CM042190.1:1465600-1486980 GCA_023539305.1 Ilex asprella | reverse complement strand
TTATTCGGTTAACATCCATTTATATAAGAATAAATTTAAATTGGAGGTAAAAAATATTTGACATGAGGCAGAAATCATTTAAATTAGAATATTATCTAATTAATAATATAATTTTATTATAATACTAATTTACTAATTTAAATTGTGTCTTCAAATTAATAAATAATATTATTTCATTAATATTAAAATTATTGTATATACAATGACTAAAACACATAAATACTTAATTTTAGATATTTACAAATAAGCTTTAATTAATAAAATTACTTGCAGTTATTTAATATGTAAATTTAACAAATAATAATAACATAAAACAATAATTATAAAAAAAGAAAAAAATAATGAAAGGTATCAAATTAAATTAATGGTAGTTATGTATAGTTAAAAGTAAAAAATTATAATGTACTGGGGTATTAAATGTAATTGTTTATTACTTATATATAAAAATATATATATATAAAAGGTAGCACAGGTGTTTCGACCTGTTTCGACCGAAACGGTACTGTTTTGATCGAAACGGTCCGATACAGTGATGTTTAGACCGAAATTTTAGAATTTTGGGATTCAACCCATGTTTCGTGTCGGTGTGTTGAAATTTCTAAACGTTTCGGATGCTTCGGATGTGTTGACACGAAATTTTGATCCTTGTCAGTAATAATTGATCAAGATTGGGGCTCTGAAGGGATTGACTAGTAGACCGAAGTGAGGCTCTGATATCAAATTGATGTAGATTAGGAAGGGAAAGAATTGAGGATGAGAAGAGGAGAAGAAAGTGATGAGAATATCAAGAGAAAGAGAAGGGAGCTTGGGAGCAAACAATAGCAATAGTCAATAAATAATTAGAAAATGTTTCTGACATATAAAGACCACAACCCTATATATATAGAGGGAATACAAACCTTAAAACAATTAAATAGTCAAAATGATAAATAAGTCTCAAAAATAGTTAAAATGATAAATAAGTCCTAATCCCTGAACTTACGCCTACTATAACGAAAGACAATCTGATTGTCATCAGCTAGCCAATTGTATAGTAGTAGAAAAATAATGTAATGAAATAGTCCCAAGTTGAAGAAGGTGACACATAAAATGACAAGTTGAATGACACTCTTGTTGTCACAATATGTAAAAGTAGGAGTAGAAAATGAAACTATAAAAGCGGCAAGTAACCATCTCAACCAAACTATCTTTTATATAGTTGAAGTCATAGCACGGTATTCATCCTCAATAGTGAAACGTGTGACAATGGTTTATTTCTTGCTACTCCATGAAATTAGGGAATCACCTAGAAAAACACACAAATTAGTTATGGATTTATGATCTATAGCATCACCTGCCCCAACCAACATTGGAAAAGACACAACTTCAAAGAATAAGTAGAAGAGAACAATAAACTCTGATATAAAGAGCCCTAAAGATAATGCAAAACACGGAGAACTGTAGCCCAGTGACCTGTAATTGAAGAAGAGGCAAATTGACTACCCACATGGACAACGTAAGCAATGTTAGGTTGTGTAATAGTGAGATAGACTAAACTACTAACAAGAATTTGATACAAAGTAGAATCAACAAAAGGAATGCCATTAGTAGAAGTGTAATGCAAATCAAGTTCAAGAGTTCGAGAATCTGTTAATCAAGCTTTATGGATAACATTGACATTACTTTAGCTGAGAAAGAAGATAACCCTTTGGCGACGAAGTCACTTCAATAATCCCAAAATAGCATAGAGGACCAAGATCCTTCAATTCAAACCGTTACCATAAATAAGCCTTCAATATTGAGATATCCCATAATCATCCTCAGCAATAATTATATCGTCAACATATAATGTTAGATTTCTTATTTCCTATATTAGACTTAAGTTAATCAGTGTATATTAATGTTGTAATTACTCGAATATTACTTTGTTATAAATAAGAGTGTGTTGGGCAACCTAGCCTACACGACTGATTATTATGTCTTTCTGTACCGCTCTTCTTTCTCTCATTCTCTCATTTCTTTCTAACCCTAGTATTACTTTTATTATCTCAACTTGGTATCTGAACATCGATTCAACATTATATAATGTTAGAAAACATTGAAGAACACTTTTGGAATCATCACAGTCGTTGATGTCATTCATTAGTTGTTGACATCGTACTAACGTCAACAATTTCTAGACATCAAAATCGACCTCTTGCATTGGTTTTTCATGGGGAGAATTATGGTTATTTTTGTTTATTTATTTGAAACCATCTGAGTATGGTTTTTTATTTTCGAATTATTTTTGAAAACAAATAGATCTATTTTTTACATCTGCTACTTTGAGACTTTTTTGGCTGAATTCTTATTTGGATCTACTTCTATGGGTGCCAATTTGGACTAAATAGGAAGCTCTCTAATTTGTCGAGCCTTGTTTAGCTAGTTTAGAGGTGTTTTTTGAGCAAGACTAGTTCTGACAACATTGGTTGGGGTTGATATGCTCCAGATCTTTCTTGGGTTGTATTCGATCTACTCCAAATTTGCTCGTCAAGCACTATTTTTGGCTTGGGTTTTGTTTGACCAGGTCCAAATGTGTTTGACCAGCACTATTTTTTTGGTGTTCTTGGTGTCTGGATTTTTTCTTTATTTTTTTATGGTTCTGTGGTGTGATTTGGTGTTGTGTTGATGTGGCTTGCATATTGACGTAAATTTGGGTGTTGAGGCTAATTCATTGATCTTCTTATGGTTATTTGGTGTGATTGTGGTTGTTTAAGGATTATTGGTATCCTTAGTCTCCATTATCACCTAATTGGTTGTGGGTTTTACTATCGGGACTTTGGAGGATGTCAATGATACTTTTGATGATGACCAGGTTAGGTTATATAGTGTTTCGTGATTTTTTCTCCATATTCTTATATTGTTCAGGACCTCGGGATGAAGAGGTGATTGGTTTGGAGCATGAGCGGAATGGAATTTACTATTTGGATACTAGAGAAGCAGTTCTTGAGCTGAGTGCTATCGTGTCTCCCTTCAAGTGGCATATTCGATTAGGTCATCTTTCACTACAAAGCTTCTAGTCATTCCTTGTTTGAGTCCTTTGGTTTTGTTAGAATGTGAGGCTTGTCAATTGGGCAAGGATCATGATAATTGTTTTTTTGCTAGTACTATGAGTCGTCAGTTTAATCTTTTTATTATCATTCACTCTAACATGTGAGGTCTTTCGAGAATAAAAAATATTTATAGATTTCATTATTTTTGTTGATGATTATTCTCGTATGACTTGGTTATTCCTTATGAAGGATCGTTTTTAATTGCCTAAAATATTTCTTACCTTCTATAATGAAATTCTTATACAGTTTGATAACATATTAAGATAATTTGTTCTGATAATACCCTTAAGTATGTACAATTTTTTATGTGTACATTTTGTGCTAATCATGATCTCATTCATCTGGCTACATGTCTACATACATCCTAACAAAATGGGATTGCAGAATGCAAATATCGTCATTTATTGGATGCCTCTCGTGAAAACATAGATCAACTAGTGCAAAGAAAAGAGTTCACACGTAGAGAGGATAAAAGAAGAGAAAAATCGTATGCGGCACTCTAATATTCATCATAATGAAAAATGAGTACAAGAGAATATATAAGGAACTCTACAATAAGGAAAATACTAGACTACCATTAATGATAAATAAATGTAATTACACTCTTATCAGCTCGTACTCTCATGATTAACATTCATATACTCTTTTTTTTTTGTCAGACCATTCGGTATTCGAAAGCCACTTTGAGCTTCAACTAATCTGGATTTGAGTTGGGTAGGACCACAAGGGCGGCAAAGTTCTCCCTACCGAATGCAATTGCGTTCATAAGACTCGAACTCGAAACCTTAGTTAAGCTAGAACAGTCCCTCACCAACTGATCTAGTACTCGGTGATTAACATGCATATACTCAAGCCTTATTGGGTAGATGTTCTCACTGCTATTTATATTATTAATCGAATGACCTTCCCATCTT
The DNA here is from genome assembly GCA_023539305.1 of Ilex asprella. NCBI lineage: Eukaryota > Viridiplantae > Streptophyta > Magnoliopsida > Aquifoliales > Aquifoliaceae > Ilex > Ilex asprella. Next base: position 1,482,995 of record CM042190.1, on the reverse strand, counting down.
AAGTGACAAATTGCTTTTCTCCTTGCTCCGTCTTGATATGTCACCCTTTGGATTTGTTCACTTTTTTGGTTGGGGACGGGGTAAATTTTCACCTCGCTCAACTAAGTGTGTGTTTATGGGATACTCTCATACTTATAAAGGTTATCGTTATTATAAACCTACCTTTCGTTGGTAATTTGTTATTACTGATGTCAACTTTTTTGAGTCATCCTTTCTTTTTCCTACTCAAGAACTACTCTTTCTCAACATTTAATCTCTACCAATCAAGAGGAGCTCTTGTTGTCTCTTGTCCCGGATAGACAAGTTGTCTTACTTGCTCTAGCTCCACGCCCAACACCTGATTCTACTGAGGTCCTTCCTCTTAAGCCATTTATTGTATCACACTCTTCTGATTTATCAATTACATTCCGAAAAGGTACTTGTACTTGTACTTAACATCCCATTATTAACTTTACCTTTTTGCATCAACTTTCCTCATCAATTCATTGTTTTGCGTCAATCTTGTCTTTTGAATTTGTTCCTAGCTCTTTTGAAATAAGCATTAACATCTCTTGAATGAAAATTGGCTATGGATGAAGAAATTAAGGCTCTTCATGACAATCATTCGTAAGACGTCACTTCTCTTTACATTGGTAAGCATCCTGTTAGTTGTCGCAGGCCGTACACTATAAAATATCATCCAAATGATTTTGTTGAACGTTTGAAGGTATGGTTGGTTGCTAAGCTTTCTTTCCTGTTGTTTGTCTCAACTCTATTATAGTTCTTATTTATGTTGCTGTCGATTCTGATTGGCCCTTGTATTATCAACTAGATATAAAAAATATTGTTTTACATGGAGATCAATGCATGGATGTAATTATGATTCAACCTTTAGGTTATGTTGTTTCTGACTAGGAATAGTTAGTGTGTTGTTTGAATAAAGCAGTGTATAACTTAAAACAGTCACCACTCACCACGTGCTTGGTTTGATAAGTTTAGTATCGTGGTACTTCAGTTTTGTTTTCAACGCTCTATTTCAGATCATTTAGTTGTTATTTGTTGGCTTTCTGCAAGCATTATTATTGTTATTGTATATATTGATGATACCATCATTAGTGGTAATGACTCATATGATATTGCCCACTTCATAGCACATTTGGGAAAGCAGTTTTTCATACCAAAGTGTTAGTATCAAGTTTGTAATTGACTAATTTCGTATTTTTTTTTTGTAAATTTCAACTTATTCTATCGTCATAATGTTATAAAGTTTAAAATTTGAAGTGTTAAATGATGGGAGAAGTTCAAGCTACAACGACAAACCAAAAACTCTCTGAATGGACCTTAATACTTAGGACAAAGGTAATGACCTTAGAGACTTTAACACTCTTGGTTTAATTCTAGACTTAAGATGATTAGGGTAAAATAGAATCGGTGATTAATTTGTTAATGACTCTTAGGGGTTCTTGTGTTTTGAAAACATAGGATTGAGTCATTAATTGCCCCTACTCGTTTGCCATCGGTTAGGGTAGTCTTTGAACATTAAGTAATAAAATTGAAAAGGCTAAACGAGTAGGCAGTGGAGACCAAACTCTGGGTCACTCTTAGGTTGCTCAAGCGGTGTGGAGTAGGCTCGAGCAGTCATCAGGTTGCTCGAGCGGTCCTTGCTCTTCTGTTGTGGTCTGACTTTTTCTCATTTTAGTAGCCATCGTCCTTCGACTATTCTCTCACACTGCTCGAGCGGCCGTTGATGAATTTTAGTTTACTTGGTCCCTAAGACAAGCCCTATACCTAGTCTATAAATAAAGGGAGCCTTCCTAAGTTAGGGTTTTTTTTTGCAAGCTTATTTTCAGCCTCACAAACCTTGAGAGATCCTTGAAGAACCCTAGATTTCTAAGATCGAAAGGCAAAACCCATCTTGATACTTTAATCCAACCTCACACCTTGGACAAGAAGATTTAGATCAGAGATTAAGCAAACCCATTACAGAAGTGTGCAAATTGGGAGTCTTGGGTGCAGTCCTAGGATTGCTCGAGGCTTAAACAATTCATACGGTGAAGGGTTCAAGTGAAGCTATCCATAAGGTTAAAGAGGAAGTTTCGGTGGAGAGGTTTATTGAAGGAAAGAAGCGTTTAACTATTGTTTTGGATTGAGGTATAAGTCTCGAGTACTTGTAAACTGACTTTGTAATAGTGAATTAAGTTTTGGTGAACCCCAAGAGATTTTCTGTGATTTTTTTTTTCAAGGAGGGTTTCCGTATTAACAAATTGCTTGTATTACTTATTGTTGATTTACATGTACAGTTGCAATTGATGTATACATGAATACTATGTGTTTGATATTTTGATTGTTTGACCTTTCATTACATTCATAGTAGTTTTCTTGGTTACTATTGGATTGGATGGAATCACTGTGAGAGATTGAGTGTTAATTGTATTAATAAATTTATAACATCAATCTACATGGTTTTTAGGATTGTCCATATTTAAAAGGTGTTCTCAATCTTAATTGTTTAATTAATTTGAGAAGAGGTAATTGTGATAGACATAGATTAAAATTGGTGTACGTTCGAGGTTAAAATTGGATTAACCTATTTGCCCCCTTAGGTAGTGTCTTAATCTCACGTGTATAATCATGATAGACAATTGATTCCGCATATTAGTTTCCACAATTGATATTAGAGCCGGTCTCCCTATTGGATTGCATTAGGAACTTTGTAAGCATCCTTGTGTGTTTGCTTACATTACTTAGTTTTGTTTTGAGATCTATTGCGACTACTAGTTACTCTCAGATGGAGTCACAAAGAGAAGAAGGATCGGTCACACGATCACCGCTCTTTGATGGATCTAACTATGCACATTGGAAGGCTTGAATGAGGGCTTTTATGAAATCCTTAGATGAGCGTGTGTGGTTGACGGTGTTGGAAGGTTGGACCTATCATACGGTGACAATGACCAAGGGGACCGGTACGGTGACCAGGCCACCCCTTGGCACATGGTCGATGACTGAGTATGAGAGCGTGAAGTGGAACTCCAAAGGCTTAAATGCGATATTCAATGTAAGCTCCCTAACAGAGTTCTGAAGGATCTCCAATTGTGAGACTCCCAAGGAGGGGTCAAACATTTTCGAGGTCTCTCATGAAGGTATACCTTTAGTCAAGATGTCTTTACTCCAGTGGTACACTGCCAAATTTGAAACATTAAGGATGTTAGAGGTTGAGACCTTTAGTGATTTTTATGCTAAATTGTCTGATGTTGTCAACTCGTCCTTTGCCTTTGGTTTCAAGCATGAGGGCTCTATACTAAAGTGGAAGACATTGAGGTCTCTACCGGAGAGATGTTAAGCTAAGGTGATGGCATTAGAAACGGGAGTCGATTTGAGTAAGGTGTCGATTGAAGACATTGTTGGGTTGATTTTGAATTTTGAGATGAATCTCCTTCCAACTAAGAAATCAAGGGGTGCGGCATTGAGTTCAGTAAGAGATAATGGAGATAAATCCAAGTCACCCCATTTGGGAGATGAGGACCTAGCCTTTCTTGCGAAAAAGTTCTAAAGATACTTTAAGGCTAGTGAGCCCTCTAGGTTGAAGGGTAATTTGAGTAGACTGAAAACTCCTAAGGAGGGAAGAGAGAAAGGGAGAATAAATCTCACAGGTTGTCTCAAGAAATAGGAAACAACGACTTTTGTGAGGCTGCATCGAGTTGAGTAACTATGTCATTATCAACGAGTCCTTAGAGATCCACCGGTTAATGTCAGATCCATATGTGGGTTTCTTGTTGTTGTCAAGTATCTATTTAGCCCACTTGCCTGCATGGATAACAGGCATGATCTGGAACAGGCCAAGTAGTTGCTCCCATCCAATTTTACTAGACTAATTTGGAGAGATCCAAGACTCCCTACACAACTCAACACACTCTTCTCAGAATTAGTAGATTCTGCATTGACTTCAGACATGCCTACTTAGCAAAAGGGAGCCATCCTTGCACAACCCAACTACTGAATAGCAATTTTGGGACTCACCCAACAAAAAACAAAAAACAAAGAAACCAACCCAGTAGCTGGCAACACAAAAAAAAACAAAAAAAAACCTTCAGAGAAGCCACAACTCTCAAAAACACAATGCCCTCACTAGCAAGGCAAAAAACAACCTGCCGGAGCCAAAACCCAACTGCCAAGGTCCAAAAGCAGCCTGCTGGAATCCAGAAGACTACTACCCAGACTAAAGAATATCTGCCAATGTCAGGAAATCACTACCCAAGCTAAAAAAAACCTGCCGAGGTCCCTAAATGCTCAAAACCAAGCAAGCAATGCACCGAACTCAGCCGGAGTTCCTAGGAGGCTTAGTTGGCACCCACAGGTTGCTCTAGACCAGTTGGAATGGTTACAAACTCCGCCAAGCAGATCGCGAATTATGCCCCATAAATTTTAAAAAGCAATCAAAATTTGAAAAAACACATCAGATGGCTTCAAAACAATTCCAGGAAAATCACCATCATACTCGGGAGACAAAACCAAGCCAAACCATGCCAACTTTAATCGGCTGCGGTGATGGCGCCATCATTCTGGAGATGACGTCGTCATTCCAGTGATGATGACGTTAGCAATACCAACAGACTTCAAATTTCTGTTAGATTGCTCTGATACCAAGTTGAAATTTAAAGATTTAAAATTTTAGTGTGTAGAATAGAGGAGAGGCAAGAGAGGAGAAGAGAGAATGAAGATATTATAAAATATAGGGTTAAGGAAAATGAGAGTTCATTAATCTCTCATTTCATCACCCATATGTATATTAACTCATAATAAGTTGCAAATTATAATGATACCCTTAATTAAAATAGCCTGACATTCTAAATAAAGCAACTGGGGGGTTTCATTTGAACCAGACCTACTCGATTGAGTGTGAATAAGGTTTACCAGTAATGCCCAGTATCCTTGTTGCATTTCAGTTGGATTTATGCAATCTTGTGGTCTTTTTTTGCTAATGGGAGTGGATTTTCTGGCTGTCCAGTGACGATTTTGGCTCCTACTTGCTTATAGAGCCTATTTTGCCCCTTTGCCTCTGGGCATTATGTTGGTGATACTTAATCACAGTAGGAATATTTTTCTTTTTCTGGTCCAATTTTTGGGTGTAATTTTTGTGGGATCCCTTGCTATTTTGGGTTTATTCTACTATATAAACATATTGGAATTGGAAGGTAGTGTTATGTCCACTAATATTGGAGTAAGTATTGGAAGAAGTGGGTTGAGCCGTTTAGGTGCTTTGGCAAACAATCCCTCTTTTGATTAGTCTAAAGAAGTTGGATGAAAGTAACTATTTGGCCTGGTCACGGGCTTGTTTATTATCAGTTCAAGCATGCTAATGCAGTAATGGACCTCATTCTAGACTTCGGTATCTAAATCAATAATTTTCTTAAGTGTATTGAACATCATAATCAAAGAAAATATAACAAAAATATGGAACAAAAATATAATTCCACCAAAAGGATACTCATAACCCCGCAAATCACCACCAAAATGAACTCAACTCATTCTAAAACTCAAATCAACCTCATATATTAAAATATTAAATATTCGCATAAGTTACGAGTCGAACAATAATATTTAAGCAATGTCAAGCTATTTGCAACATTAAAGCAATGTCAAGCTATCCAACAACAGTTGCGCAATATCAAAATCAACAATATGTAAGTTATGTCAAGCTATCAACAACTCGACATAGTGGATAATACTCAAATCACAAGCTTTTCATAATGTCACGCCCCAACTCCAAGGGCATGACCGGCCGTGAACCATAGATTTATAACCTATGGAACACGTAAGCCTAACAATAAACTAACATTAACACTAAATTGATCTCATGTCAATATATCAAAGTCAACATACCTAAACTTGTTTGCCTCAATTATCCAAAAAAGTAAAGATGGCTATGTGACATATGCTATGGAGGTCACAACACTATTAGTCCCCAATCAATTCCCTGAGTCCGCTATTGACACTTCAATCATTTACCTGAAAAATTTTATTTTGAAAGCATGAGCTAAATAGCCCAGTGAATGAAAAGACATGCATATTCAAAGTAGCTGAAAAATATTTTTGGCATACGACATGTAAATCAAATATTTGAAAAAATAACTTCACCGAGATAACCAATTTTCAAAAATAACACAATCGGGTTTCAACCAAAAATCATACTGCAACGATGAATTATATCATAATGGTGGAGACTGTACGATATCCAGTAATCGATGGGAACTAATACCAAATACCAAAAGTTCTCAAGGTTAGATCCAACATCGTACTTAGGGTCACCACCGCCTCATCCGGGTCTGTTCCCTAAGACTATCCGGTGAAGGTCATCAGGACGCACCAGACACTTTTCCTTCAACCGTTGAGCATTAGGGTCACCTCAGCCTCCCTCGGGTCTGTTCCCTAGTGGCCAGAGTCACTTGCACACAGAAGAATAATTTTCCTAGACTTTTAATTTTGGTCCTATTTACCATCACGAAGTCTCACCATATAAATAAGTGATTGAACCACAATACTTCACAAAAGATTTCATTGTATGCCACAAGTATTTAGACACATAGTAAAATATTTGGTAAAAATAATAATGAACAAACATGATGTATCGTTTTTAAAATGTTTAGCGATACGGAGAATTCTTGAAAATATGTAACATGCCAAACCACTCACCTCAAGTCCAAATGATATGCTTCTTGAGTTTTTCTTGTTACCCGAAGTAGAGTGAGATGCAATCGATGTCTTTCCTCTTTTCTCACAATTTTCTTTCTCCTTTGTTGAGGTGCTCTTCCTCCCTTTTTTTCTCTCTTTATTCTCTATTTTTTCTTGAAGTGGAAGACTACTTGTGTCCCTTTTATCTTAATCCAATCCCAAATGCCCTATTTATTGGCATCTTGGGATTATTCTAGAATGTGACATTGTTAGGGGACATTCCTAAGAATATTCTATCATCTCTCCTTTTCTAGATCTTTCTAGGTTTCAAGCTCATTTTGCACATGACAATTTCACAAGTATCTAGAATATTATAAAGTCTTCTCCAACCTTCTAAGTCCTTCCGGTACTTTCCGGGACATTCTAAATCTCTCTAGAATCTTCTAGTATTTTCTTGAACCTTCTAAAATACTCTAGATTTCTCTAGATTTTTCTAGAACTTTTCGGATTCTTCTACAATGCTCTAGGTTCCTCGATGTTCTAGAACCTTTCAGATCTTTATAGAATCTTCTCCAACATTCTAGATTCTTCTAGACTGTTCTAGATTATTCTTGAACTTTCTAGAATCTTCTCCAACATTTTAGATTTTTCTAGAAACTTCTTAAATATTCTAGACTATTCTAAATTTCTCTGTAAAATTTTTCTTATGCTTTTTAAGATAATATTCCCTAACAAGTTTCTTGTCAAAATGGAACGGGGTATTACACATAATGTACATTTGATCCATAGATTAAGCAACTCAACCCAAATTAATTCGACAAAATTGATTTCTCACATACAAGAAACTTGATATATCAGATAAATGTATTTCCATTTGTTATGAAGCAGAACACTCACCTTTACCACTAACTGGTACATCAATTTGCTTTACATTCAATTCCTAGGTGTAACTGAAGTAGTAGTTTCCGACCTTAACAAATAACACATGGATGAATGCAAATAAATATTGACTAAAAAATAACTTAATTGATGCAAATGAATGCATATAAATGTGTTTCATGACGTTTTCACTATAACTTAATTTCTTAAAAGAAACTTTTGGAATATTCTACAAATTATCTCATTTTCTCGATTATCCTCTTACCCACCCCAATGGTCATTTTAACCATAAAAGCTATCATAAAGACATTCAATGTAGCATAATGGAAGATTCCCTAAAACTATAAATAAAATAACTAGACAACTCATTACTTCTAAACGGTCAATGGATCGTTGTCGTTGTCCCAACCAAAGACTAAGCAAATTCACCATAGTTAAATAATTATCGATAAATTTATTTAGTTGTTACCTTTATTTCATATTATGTTCAATACAATTTAACCGAGTCACTTTAGCCCCATTTTCAATCCTTCCCTAGTTTAAACATTTTGTCGAACACTTAACATACATTAAAGTGTTATACAAACCCATTGTTCAAACTTAATTAAAATATGCTTCTATCCTCACTAAATTAGCAAAAGATCAAGTCAATTACAAATTAGGCTTCATAAGCTTTGCAATCATTGGTCATGAGCTAAAATTGAAGTTCTATGTGAAGAGTTATGTTCATTTATTTATAAGGGTATTTAGCTATTTTTTTTCCATCAATCGCAGCATTTCAATCAATTTCAAATAGATGCCAATTTTCACACAAATAGAATTAGGTTTTGTACCATATATTATTAGAAAGATCTAGTTATCGTCGTTTTCCCATTGACTACCTAAGCAGTTTGTCAAAATCGAGATTGCCCACCAACTTCTTAACAACATTTCTAGCATAACTAAACAAATACCAAAGTTTCAATTCTTTTGTTTCAATTTCCTAGCAAATCTCAGTAGCTATGAAATTTCATAGCAACTGAAAGATTTACAAGAATAAACTTTAGCCTTAAATAAAATTGTTCTTGCCAATTAAATAAAATTGTCTTTATCCAATTAATAAGAAACTACACCATTCATACCATTAACCTTGATGCCATCTTTCATAACCACAATCAAATTCCAAATTTAATTTAAATGTTTGGATACATGAGACCAACTTCTATTTACAACAAAGGAACAAAACTGAAAGGTTCTTACCAATTAAAAATTATCTGAGGCGATAGGTTAGTCTCTTCCTTTGCCTTTCTTGGTTTCTTCTTTTCCTTCCCCTCCCTAGCTGAGACTTTCCTCTTTCTCCTTTGCCTTTCTTGTTTTTTTTCCTCCTCCTTTGCCTTTCTTGGTTTCTTCTTTTCCTTCACCTATAAGAGTATTATGCAATAATTTTCTTCCTACAAAAAGCCAACACAAAGCCTTTCACATGGTTTTCTCCCAACGATGGACACTTGTCAATGACTCACCTTTCTTTTTTTTTTTTAATCTCGTTAACTAACTACACTTTCGCCTCTTCGTTTCCACTTAATCTTACACATCACTAAATGTTCATCTCTTTCTAATTTACGCCTAATCATTTTTCCATCTCATAATTTAACCATTTAAATCATTATTTTAATAATTATTATTTTTTTGCAAAATGCTATGCAATGTATGTCAGAGTTTCACAATTTGTACTGCCGTGACTCATGCATATTCTTAGCGAGGTAACGATACCAAGACATACAATCTTCGGAAGAAAGTTTGAGAGACTAATTAGAAGATAAGATCCTTGTAGTTTATTATGCAGAGTTGACGACCTCTGGCAGGAGCTTGATTATTATAAGAGTTTCTAAGCAGATTTTGCTAATGATGTTGTAAAATTTCAATAGGTGGTGGACAAGGATCAAAATGTCGTGTCGACACGTCCGAAACGTTTCGAAATTTCAACACACCGACACGAAACATGGGTTGAATCCCAAAATTTCAAAGTTTCGGTTGAAATATCACTGTGTCGGACCGTTTCGGTCGAAACACCTGTGCTGCCTTTTATATATATATATATATATATTTTAAGTAAGTAATGAACAATTACATTGAATACCCCACTGCATTATAATTTTTTACTTTTAACTATAAATAACTACCATTAATTTAATTTGATACCTTTCATTATTTTTTTTCTTTTTTATAATTATTCTTTTATGTTATTATTATTTGTTAAATTTACATATTAAATAATTGCAAGTCATTTTATTAATTATAACTTATTTGTTAAATATCTAGAATTAAGTATTTATGTGTTTTAGTCATTGTGTACATAATGATTTTAATATTAATGAAATAATATTATTTATTAATTTGAAGACACAATTAAAATTAATAAATTAGTATTATAATAATATGATTCACTTAGTATTATTAATTAGTAAATTAGTATTATAATAAAATTATATTATTAATTGGATAATAATCTAATTTAAATGATTTATGCCTCATTTCAAATTTTTTTTCCCTTCAATTTAAATTTATTCTTATATAAATGGATGTTAACTGAATAAATATGTTAAATTAATCAATTATTTAGTTAAATGGATTGTATTTGTATTTCTACATGTTTTCACATGTTTTCATATTTTTTCTGCGTTTTCATTTTTGTGCTGACCGAAATGGTACTTCGAAACGATATTTCGATCCTTGGTGGTGGAGAAGAAATGAGTGGATGACTTTTTTGCTTGTCTTAATGCTAAGTTTAGTGAATCATTATACTAGAAGGTGGCTCCCCTAAAAGATCAAAGTTTGAAACTCAAGAATCATCCCAAAACCTTTTTTCCTAAAACTTCATCATAAAGAACTAGTGCACTTTGTTACATCAGTACTTAGGAGAAAAGGCTCTATTGGATACTAGGAGCAATGCTCGTCGTCCTTAACACTCCTATAAATATATTATCTCGTAACATCTTCACTCCACACCATCAAGTATCTTTTTCCAACTTATATGACCAAAAAGACCCTAGGAATCTTAACCTCCTCTATAGAAATGACACGGTTATAGATGCCCAGATGTGTATCGCAACCTAGGCTTTGATACCACTATTGTCACGCCCCAACTCCAAGGGCATGACCGGCCGTGAACTATAGATTTATAACCTATGGAACACGTAAGCCTAACAATAAACTAACATTAATACTAAATTGATCTCATGTCAATATGTCAAAGTCAACAGACCTAAACTTGTTTGTCCCAATTATCCAAACAAGTAAAAATGACTATATGATATATGCTACGGAGGTCACAACACTATTAGTCTCCAATCAATTCCCTGAGTCCGCTATTGACACTCCAATCATTTACTTGAAAAATTTTATTTTGAAAGTATGAGCTAAAAAGCCCAGTGAATGGAAAGGCATGCATATTCAAAGTGGCTGAAAAATATTTTTGGCATACGACATGTAAATCAAAGATTTTAAAAAATAACTTCACCAAGATAACCAAGAATAACACAAATGAGTTTCAACCAGAAATCAAACCACAACGATAAATCATATCATAATAGTGGAGACTGTACGATATCCAATAATCGATGGGAATCGAATACCAAAATATATCTCAGGGTTGGATCTAACATCGCACTTAGGATCACCACAGCCTTTTTTGGGTCTATTCTCTAAGACAATCCGATGAAGGTCACTAGGACGCACCAGACACTGTTCCTTCAACCGTTGAGCACTAGGGTCACCACAGCCTCCCTCGGGTCTGTTCCCTAGTGGCCAGGGTCACTTGCACACAGAAGAATAATTTTTCTAGACTTTTAATCATGGTCTCATTCACTATCACAAAGTCTCACCATATAAACAAGTGATTGAGCCACAATACTTCATAAAAGAATTCATCGTATGCCACAAGTATTTAGACACTTAGAAAAATATTTGGTAAAAATAGTAATGAATAAACATAATGTATCGTTTTTAAAATGTTTAGGGTTATAGAAATTTTTTAAAATACATAGCATGTTAAACCACTCACCTCAAGTTCAATGGTATGTTGCTTGATGCCTTTCCTCTTTCTTTCACAATTTCCTTTCTCCTTTGATAAGATATTCTTTCTTCCTTCTTCTCTCTTTTACTCTCTATTCTTTCTTGAAAGTGCACTTGTATACTTAATCCAATCCCCAAATGCTATATTTATAGGCCTCCTAGGATTATTCTAGAAAATATTGACTTGTGTCATTTTAAAGAAGAATTCCTAGAATATTCTACCATCTCCTCTCTTCTAGATTCTTCTAGGTTTCAAGCTTATTTTGCACATGACAATTCCACAAGTATCTAGATTCATCTATACTATTATAAAGTCTTCTCCAACCTTCTAAGTCTTTCCGAAATTTTCCGGGACATTCTAGATTCTTCTACACTATTCTAGATTGTTCTAGAAACTTCTCTAATATTTTAGATTCTTCTAGACTATTCTAAATTTCTCTTTAAAATTTTTCTTATTCATTCAAAGATAATATTCTCTAACTAGTTTCTTGCCAAAATGAAACGGGGTATTACACATACGATGTGAATAACTGTGAGGCCTCCTCCCCTGTTGCTTGCCTTAACTCTATTAGAGTTCTTATTTATGTTGCAATTAGTTCTGACCGGCCCTTGTATCAACTGGACATAAGGTATATATGAATTAACTTCTAGATTATGTGATTTCAAGCCAAAAATATTTAGTGTGTCATTTAAAGAAGGCACTGGATGGCTTGAAATGGTCACCACGTGCTTAGTTGATAAGTTCAATACTATGGTACTTGAGTTTAGTTTTCAGCGCTCTACCACATATCATTTAGCGTTCACTCGTCGGTCTTTTGTAGGTATTATTATTGTTATTGTGTATGCCAATGAAATCATCATAAATGGGAATGACTCAGATCGAATTCTCACTTCAAGGCTTATTTGGGGAAACAGTTTCATACTAAAGACTTAAGTCTTCTTCAGTACTTCTTAGGGATTGAGGTTGTCACTTAAAGGAGGATATTAATTTGTGCCAATGAAAGTATGTACTAGGCTTGCTATCTGAAACAGGTACTCTTGGTACACGTTTGATTGATACACCTATGAACCGTATGATTAAGCTAGATACTGGGAGTGGATAAGTTTTTGATGATATGGGGCGATATTGGCTATTGGTTGATAAATTGATTTATCTTATAATTACACGTCCTGATATCACATATATCGTTGGTGTAGTTAGTCAATATATGCATGCCCCTCGTAAATCTTATTGAGAGGCTGTCTGTCGTATACTTCAGTATCTAAAATGAGCTCTGGGGTAGGGTTTTTTAGATCGTTTATCATCATCCATAACTATTGTTGATTTTTCTGACGCCGATTGGGTAGGTAGTCATGGTGACAGACGATCTGCGTCTTCGTATTGCACATTTGTTAGTGTTAATCTTGTTACTTGACGTAGTAAGAAACAAAATATGGTTGCGCGTTACTAGTTATGAGATGTTATGGGTTCATTCTTTATTCCATGATATGGGACTTGATATGTCTTCGTTTGTGAAAATACATTGTGACAATCAAACAACTATTTTTATTGTAAGTAATTTGGTATTTCATGAGAGTACTAAAGTGAATTATAATTTCATTCGAGAGCTCTTGATGCGAAAGGAGATCATCACTTCATATATCAAGCCTGGTGGTCAGTTGGGTGATATTCTTACAAAGTTGTTGACTTGATCCGCCTTTAATAGTTTATATTCTAAGCTGAACATTTTTTATCTGTATCCTCTAGCTTGAGTGGGAGTTTTAGAGTTCTTATTTTATATATTAAACATAAGGTTACTCTAATATTACATAGCTATGAATAAGAGAGTGTTGGACAAACTAAACCCACACAATTATTCACACAATTATTCCTCTCAATCTCTCTTTTTCTTTCCCTCATATACCCTAATATCAATTTTATTATTCTACTCTTCAATTGTCTGTGCAGTAGAATGTGAGTTAGTGGGAGCACCAACTTATGGAAAAAATGTGATATCACTAGTACGCATGGCATTCACCTGGACAAGGATAATTTGAAGACTTATTCTCAGCGTCAAAAGATATAGATTATTTATGTGCCGCCGAATCAGTTGACTTCTACTCAGTTACATCCTCCATTGAGTTATTAGGTAATGAACCTTAAGATGTTACTCCTATTATTGATAATCCAGTTGTTGATGAATTTGAGTTTCCTATTGTAGTCATAAAAGGTGTTCGAGTTTGTACTCAACATCCTATCTAACTTCACCTCTTATGATTTCATGCCTCCATCCTATCGATCTTTTGTTTCCTTCTTCTCTTCTGTATTTATTTCTTAGGGTTGGAAGGAGGCTTTTACCAATCCTTAGTGAAGAGAAACTATGGTAGAGGAAATGAGTCTTGAAAAAAAATGATGCGTGGGAGTTAATTCCTATTCCTCCTGGAACAAGGGCAGTAAGGGTGAAGATGTGTGTTTACTGTCAAACAACAAGTTGATGGGATTATCGAGATGTAAAAATTTAGGTTGGTTGCTAAAGGATTCACTTAGACATATGGTATTAATTATCAAGTGACTGTCGCCCTTGTGGCAAAGATAAACTTCATACGTGCTTCCAAGGATCAAAATTTCGTTTCGAAACGGTCGAAACATCCAAAATGTTTTTCGTTTCCTAAGAGACCGAAATGAATCAGTAAGAATTTAAATTCTAATATTTTTAGGTGTTTCATAATATTTCAAGATGTTTTGTAATGTTTTAATACATTTGCATAATTGTGCTGGAACATTTCAAGCTATTACAAGATACTTGGGTATATTTTGACCAATGTTTTGAAAAAATGGTTATTTTTTTTTATTTTTTTCATTTTATTTCCGAAACGGGTCAAAACATTTTTGAAACTCGTCGAAATGTTTTCATTTCCTAGGTGACCGAAATGATACATCGAAACAAAATTTTGATCCTTGCGTGCTTCTATCTATTATGTAGCTAATTTGTGATAGAATTTGTAGCAATTAGATGTGAAGAATGCCTTTCTTCATGGAGGTTTGGAGGAGGTGGTGTACATGGAGATTTTTTTAGGTTTTTCATCTCAAGTAACTGAAGGGAAGGTGTGTAAGTTGAAAAATGCATTTTATGGATTGAAGTAATCTCTCATAACTTGGTTTGATAGATTCCTTAAAGCTATGCTAAAATTTGGATGTAAACAATCATACTGATCATATTATATTCATTAAACATGTTAATGTCAAGATTACAATTCTTATCATGTGTGGACTTCATAGTGATAACAAGGTATGATGACCATAAGTTCACCAAATTGAAGGGTCAATTGGCTAAGAAGTTTGATCAAAGACTTGAGTCTATTGAAGTACTTCCTTGGGATTAAGGTTGGTACATCATATGAAAGCATTTTTATCTCCTAGTTGAAATATGTTCTTGACCTTCTTAAAGAGACGAAGATGTTGGGATGTAGACCTACAGATTCTCCTATTGAAGTAATGGTGTTAGCGAAGTGGTAAAATGAGAGATACCAATGGCCGGTAAGGAGATTAATATATCTCACATACTCGGCCAGATATTGCTTATGTAGTGGGTGTTGTAATTCAGTGATGCAGACTGGACAAGTTCAGTGGATGGTAGACGATTTACTTCAGACCATTGCACTTTGATCGGAGGAAATCTTGTCTTGCGACGAAGAAAGAAGAAAGAAGCAAGAAGTAGTAGCTAGGTTTAGTGCGGAGGTTGAATACAGAGCGATGGCCCCTAGAGTCTATGAGCATATGTGGCTTCAAACATTTCTAGGAGAGTTGGAGATTTATGATGATGGACCTATGAGACTAGTGTGTGACAGCAAGGCTACTATCAACATTGCTCATAATTCAATTTAATATGGTAGAACTAAACATGTTGAAATTCATTGACACTTTCATTAAAGAGAAGTTAAATAAGAGTGTAATTTGCATGCCCTTCGTGAAATTAAAAGATCAATTAGCTGATGTTTTTCCAAAAGGGCTTAGTAGCAAGGTTTTTCACCGCATTATTTTCAAGTTGGGTACGAGGGATATTTATGCAACAATTTGAGTTGAAGTGTTGTGTTATTTGTTATTTTTAGCTTAAGGGTATTGTAGTACTTTATGACTGTGACTATATATAAACAAGCTGAGTGCAGTTGTGTAACTTAACAAACTACTCTCTTCCCATATTTTCTCTTCTCTAAATCCCAAACTGCTCTACAATCTGACTTTTCCCTTGTAACTAACAGTTCTTTTGATCTTTAAATTCATAATGTAATGAGAAAAAAACCAATAATTATTGTATTAAGCTAGTTCGGCTTGGTAGTTAAGCATTTCAACCTGTGCACGGTCCAACATTACTCATTGAATCAATGGTATGCGCTCGTGTTTGAGACGTGGGCCTATTTACTCAATGAGTAATGCTCGATGAACTTAAAAACTAAATTTGATAATTCCAACTATTGAATATATAGTGGGTCCCAATAAATGATGGGACCCACAGTGAAATCAATGGTTGTAATTATCAAGTCTAGTTTTTTAGTCCATGTAGCATTGCTCTTACTCGATGGATCTTGTGTGAGTTGATCCAATTTTTGCTTAGATATGATACAAATCCAACAGAGCACAACCTATTGTTAGCTCTAATTTTTGAATGTACACTGATCTGCATTCAGTACATTTTGTTGATTTTGCTCAGCTGCTTCATTCTTGCATACATTGCTGCTTCATTCTTGCATACATTGGATTTCAGATCATGGAGAAACTTGTGGATATTGTACTCTATCTGAATCGGGAGATACATGTGGCCTTTTGCAGTTCAGGTATAAAATAAATCTCAGAAACAATCATATTCTAGTTTCAATGCATGACTTGGACTGCAATTTATATTCTTTCATAGTCTCAAAATAATTCCACAAATTAAAGTAATTCTTATCCATATGCAACATTACTGCTGCTAATCTTCTTTCTTTGATAAATCTTGAAGGTTTCTCATAAACAAATGTTGCACACACACACACACACAGAGACGAAGTGAAAAAGATTACTGCTACTACTATCTCTACTGGTGTTATTATGTCGCCTCTTCTACCTCTCTGAATCTTGTCTTAACCTCTCTCACTAATAGATAGTTAATGATTTTGCGAGTGATAAGGGAAATTAATGTCAGGCATTTAAATCTAAACTCAACTCGGCTCTCTTCTAGAACCATGTTTTTGGTTAAATCATAAGTTGTTAGTTTCGCTTTGGTGCAGCTGTAGGGTGTTGGTGAACACATCTATGTCAATTTAGTTGATTTTCTCTATTCATCTCTTAATGTTGTTACTTCTATCCTCGAACTAAGTTCATTTTGAATTTCTGTTCTTTTTTTTATTATACATCCATTTTTTTAAAATTTGTTTTCCAGCCACCTTTAACATGTTTTTTAGTTGCCCAACATTTTGTATTATAAAACATTGTTTGTCTTTTTAGCTGTTTATAAAACTTTTCTTTCACCTTAAGTGGTACAAAATAATCAAATCAAACATTAGATGCACTCTATCACTGCTTTAAGTCTTAACTACCATTGCCTAAATGATCTAGCCTAGATATCAATGCCTAGTTATTTGAAAGCCTTTTGCTTTTAGTACTTCTATCCAAACTGCCAATTTAGTATTTATAGCTACTTTATTTCATTACTCAACATCATTGTCGTAATAGACATACACCTTGGAACCTCATCTTGGATGCAGCTGGTAAATTCATCTATGCCTGAGCATTTATAAGATGTATTGAGGCTTTTCTTATAGTAGTTTCTCGCTTTGTGTCTGGGTGGTGGTGGTTTTGGGG
>CM042190.1:1430430-1465200 GCA_023539305.1 Ilex asprella | reverse complement strand
CTCGCTTTGTGTCTGGGTGGTGGTGGTTTTGGGGAGGGGGGGGTTGTCACTGGGAATGTCGTTGATGTTAGTGGTGGTGAAAATTTGTGCTCAAAATCCTGGGGGGAGTGATAGTGTTGTGGCAGCAGCCACTGTGATTGCCAATGCCGGTGAAGGAAGCAGTAGTCTAAAGATGTGGGGGAGGTTATGTATTGCAGATAAGATGTGGTGATGGTGGCAGCAGTGGTGGTCGCCATAATACTGAAAGCAAACTCCTTGCTTTTAATTTTGGAAAGTACTTCTTATGTGTTTTTGCCTATCAACATGCTCTCCAACCTTTGCTCTCTCTCTGCCTCTGCTTTGTCTCCTTCATTGCTGACTTGCAGATGTTCAGAATCCTATCAATGAAGCAGCAAAAGCATAACCTCTTGCTAAAATACTTATCCATTGCATGGCAAAACATTAAAAAGTGTTTACCCTGATCTAGTCCAAAAATTATATGGTGAATCAACAAACTTAATCCCTGTGTTTACAACATCAAGGAGTTTGTCAAACAATCTTTAGCATTCTTTTTAGAAAATGCATCCCTTTGATCACCTGCAGATGGAGATATATCATCAAAAGGATCTCTGGACAGTCAACCAAGATTGGGGCCTGCTGGTCTTGCATTGCATTATGCTAATATAGTCCTCCAGATTGACTCAATTGTTAGTACATCTCTTCACTTCCTGATCCTTCTTTGTGATTCAGAAATTTTGTTTTGTTATTAATTTTGCACTCTTCTGTTGCTCTTAAATTGGATATAATTTAATAATTCTCATGCCAGCTAATAAATTGGATATAATTCTTACAGTGTGTGAAAAAGATGAGCTTGCTAAAAACTCACTATGAACCATTGTTTAGCTTCTGATTGTGAGAACTCGACAGTAATTGATTTCTATGTTCCCAGATATCAGGGCCCTCATGTGTTATTTTTTGCACAAGTCAGGATTTTATTTAGTTCTTAGACTTTCCCGATGGTGAATTGACATTTCAGTTTTTCTTTGCATCTAGGAAATATAAAACAATGCATGAAATAGTCATGAAAATTTTAGTATTAATTAGGAAATTCCAAAGATTAATAATGGCTGAAAAAAAACTTACTTTTAAGGAAACATAATTTTCCTATTCCTGATATATTTGTCACAATCCTACAAGGGTGTGTTTGGATGGCTGGGTTGGATAAGATAGATATGGTCCTATGGATTTTTTTAACCTAAGCAGCCCAACCCAGTCACGCCGGATTGGAATAGGGTCTATTCCTAACCAATATGATGTTTGGCAATTGTCTTTGAAATTCTGTGAGCTTACCCCACATCATGGATGATGTAAGTTTTTATCACAAATTTACTCTAATGCCCCCTAACAAATTAGTGATCTGCAACTGAATTTGGGTCTTGACAATAGGGTTTTCCAATTGAAGTAATTGCTCCTGGCTGCAATTTCATCACGCCAGAGGTTTCAATACAAAATTCTCTGAGAACCGAATTTTCTTCAAGACGTAAGTCTGCCTCCATCCAAATTCATACCAGGAATTGAGGTATTCGTTTGCACAGAAATTCTCTTACGAATTTTCATTCCTCCTCTAAGTTTCATCCAGAGTTACCAGAATTCACTAAATCCCTAACGACCCATGATCTGGGTACATTAATTCCAAACAGGGTGGTTTCATGATTCAGATCATCAAAATGTACGAGCCCAAACTGTACACGTAGCACAAATATAAAATACATATTAATTAACTACGTGTATATAAGTTTATAATTATATATTATTTAAATAATAGAAATCGAGCACAAATATAAGATAAATAGTAACTGATTTAGTATTTATGAATATTTTATGATATATAATGTTGTATAGTGGTAAAAACGATCTAAATAAGAGTTCCAAAATGAATTGCGACCCAAAATACTGTTCTAGTTAAACCCACTCTCATCGTATCACGTACATAAGAAAGTGTCGTACCGCGTATCCGTACTCATGTCACGTACCAAAGTGACCCACAATCCAAGTAATATTGTTTTCATCCAAGACTCTCCTGCATATTCTTTAGCAAATAGTTCAGTTAGGGCACCTTTGAGACCATAAACCTTTGAAGCTTTCCTCACACCATAGATGCACAAAACAGCTAAATCACAAACTAGAGATCTCAAACCATAGATGCATGAAACCGAAGCTTTCTTCACAAAAAATCTCAAAGTATATGAAAAAATGAAGCTTTCCTCATATCAGCCCACCAAGATCCCACGTCTTCATCTTGGCATAATATGTTTTTATTTGGGGGTAAAATATTTTCAAGCAAAGGTTATCCTACCGGTGGAAAAAATTCCTAGATTTTAACCCACCCCATAGATGGGTTACAATAAACCCAGATAGATAGGATAAAATCAATTGTAGCATTTGGGCCGGGATTAGCCCAAAATATTTATTTGGTTTGAAAAGTTGCTTTCCAAACATGGTATATGTGGTCCCCTGGGTTAAATTGTGTTGTCCTACTTGTGATATTCCCACTTATCTTGTCATCCAAACGCACCCCAAAGATATAAATTTTTAAGTGATAAAATCAATTGTTTCCACCGAAGTAAAAAATTATTCTTATAAGCAAATGCGAAGTTGACCAAAATGTTGGCCGTCACCTCATAGTAAAAAAAAAGTGTAGTGAAAGGTCATTTGCATGTAATTTGCAGTATGATTTATGTATGATCTATGTGGGACCACCTAGACATAAAGCGTTTATGGGAGAGTTAAATTATCCAATATGATTGGATCACACATATCAAGAGTGGAACTAACAAGCATTGGTCAATAGATTATGAAGATGATGATAGCACATGGCAATTGAGACAAAGTGTCAGCCAGGGAACAAGGAGTACGGAATGTGGAGAGCACTTTCTAGGTGGGTCACCTCGCGCAAATGGACTACTGTGGGAAATGCTCCTATAATGTTGATGCCTTTTCCCACTAAACTGGGGTGATTTTTTTATGGAATAAGCAACGAAAGTTAACCGAAGGACCACATTACAACACTTTTAATATATTGAGGGTGTAATGTAAAAAATCTAGTTTTGGGGGGTGTAAAGTGAAAATATTAAAATTTTCAAGGTGCAAAATGATATTCTCCTTTTTAATTTAGTGATGGTACCATCAACAATATTTATTGGCTTTTTTTTTCCCCGTTCTATGTGGTCATGGTTAAATTTATATTAATGGAAAGATCAGGCTCCAAAGTAGGATCTTCAAGTTGGTAAATGCTAATTTTATCAAGTCTGATGACATTCCAATAAGGTTGTAAAAGTGAGAATTTAGGGCAAAGATGGAAAAGAAAATAATTTTGGTATCAAATTAAAGGCTTGGGTTACATCAACAATTCTAAAATAGCTTTTACAAGTATATTAACCAAGTGTGGTCCACTTGTACTGATTTAGAGATCAGCATGATGGATTTGAATCCCATCCTTTGCGGAATCACCATGCTATGGTTTCATATGGTAAAGGTTTCGTTTTGAGAAACTAATAGAGTAGCATCACAAGAACCAAAATAGAGCAATGTCCTTGTTTTGTTTTGTTTTATTTTTTTTTGAAGCTACTATGGAACTTAGTTCGAATTCATAGAAGTAAAAAGCTTATGCTAGGCTCCCATAGTTGTGTTTTGTAGAATCAGTATAATCTCTCAATATTCATATCCTATTCAGTTATTAGGGTTTCGAAAAAGAAAGATAAGGGGAAGAGAGAAAGAGAGATTATGGAGCAATATTGTGAGTAGAATATTTATTGGCAACAGCGCAACACCTTATCACCTATTTATATTATATTGATATTAAGGAGTATTACAATATTATGAAAATAGGAAAGTAAAACTCCAACACTCCCTCTCAAGTTGGGGTATAGAGATAAAAAATGTTCAGCAAAGGTTATTAAAAGTGGACTATGTCAATGGTTTGGAAATGATATCACCGAATTGATCGCCAAACTTTACCTAAGGAGTAATGATCTCCTTTTACATTAAGATATCTTGAATAAAATGACAATCTACTTAAATGTGTTTGGTATGCTAGTGAACATTGGATAACTAGCAATAAAAATTGTTGCTTGGTAGTCACAACGCATTGTCGAGGAGACGACACATCAACACCCATCTTACGACGTAGAAAGTGAACTTTTAGCATATCACATACAGTATGAGCCTTGTTATGATATTCGACCTCCGTACTAGAACGCGCCACCACATTTTATTTCTTATTGTGCCAAGTAAC
This sequence comes from Ilex asprella, assembly GCA_023539305.1. Classification (NCBI taxonomy): domain Eukaryota; kingdom Viridiplantae; phylum Streptophyta; class Magnoliopsida; order Aquifoliales; family Aquifoliaceae; genus Ilex; species Ilex asprella. The sequence continues at coordinate 1,460,927 of CM042190.1, read as the reverse complement.
ATGATTACCACCAACAATTGTACAATAATCAAAAGTAGATTGTTTATTAACACGGCTGCTCGCCCAATCAACATAAAAAAATCCAATAACAGTTTAGGAGGATAACGACTGATATAACAATCCTTTACCTGGTGCTCTTTTCAAATATCGAAGAATAAGATAAACAACTTTTCAATGACGTTTATTAGGAGCATACATAAATTGACTAACAACATAGTAATATCAAGACGTGTCGGATGTAAACAACTCAACTTTTAGCATCCATTTTAATCGTCAAATTTATTGGTTTTCAATTGAGGGTGCACTAAGGGTACCAGTTTTAGATAGGTTTGACAATCGAGTCGTGTCATGTCGGGTTCAGGTCATTTTATTTTGGGTTCGTGTCGAAGTGTCGAACAACCCTTAACCTGAACACGACCTGTTAAATAATCGTGTTGAAAAATCAAACACTAACCCGCCACGACAATAACACGCATAACCCAAACACGACCTACTGTGACACGTTTATTAACACAACCTACAACAACTAACACTCTCTGCACCTTCACCGTCCCCAAATTAAAGGTCATGTCAGAGGAACAGAGATCTCAACAGAGAGATTTGAATATAGGAACAAAAAAACTCTTAGGCATCTAAAAAGAGATCTCAAACAACCCATGCCGGAGGAACAAAGACCTCAATAGATTAAATCTAACAAAATTTACAGTGATCTCAAGTTCTCAACAGAGAAACCAAAAAAAAAAAACCTAAGCATAAAAAAAAGAAATAAACTGAAGGACAAAAAATTTTTTTTTGACCTAATGACTGAGATCTAAACTGAGGGCCCGAGGAAAGGATATAGATCTATACTTTCAGTGAAGTCGTGCGTGAGTCAACTATTGCTACAATCTACAGATCTGGCTTGCTTATGAAGGTTGAGACTTGAGAGTATGAACGGTGAGTCGAAGATTGAAAATGGAGTATGAGATGACATGGGGATATGCCTGAGAAGGCATGAGGTAGGTGATGGACGGGAGGGTGGTCTCCTAGTTGGGTGAGGCAGTAGCTGAGTTTGGGTGGTGGGATAATGTGGGAAATGGGAATGTATGACTACTTTCTTAGAAACCGAAGGAAAAAGTAAAATGTGAGGGGACTAAAATTTGAAAAGTTGGGGAAAGTGGTGAGGGGGTGGTGGCCCAACTCACTAACCACCAATTGGGTGTAGTCAAATAAAGTAAGGACATTGTCGACCTTAATTGGTGTTATATTTCTCTTTATATACGCTGTGTAAATGGGTTGAATAGGTCAATTTAAATAACGTGCCATTATTGGTTCATGTTGATAACGTGCCATTATTGGTTAGTGTCAACACGAATAAATGAACGGGCCAATCGTATCAATTTTGGGTTTTGCAGGATGAACCAGAACATGACATGTTTTGTATTTCGTGTTTGCGTATAAGGTCATTTTTGAGTTCGTGTGGAGTTATAATCGATTTCAACCCATTAAATTCGTATTGAGTTCAAGTCGTGTCATCCTGTTAAATCTGAAATTGTCATCCCTAGTTTCAGAGAGTAAATCTAACACATACTTCCGCTAATACAAACTAATATCTTTTTTTGATTGAGCTACTTCAATAACAAGAAAGTATCCAAGGAGACCTAAGTCTTTGGTGTAGAATTGTCTTTTGAAATGGGCATTACTAGTTGAGTCACTACCTCTGATAACATCATCGACATAGACAATGAGAACACATCAACATTGGGTTTGTGTGTAAAAACAATATGAGATGAATTAGAGTGCTGAAAGTCATACTAAAGTACAACCTCACTAAATTTATCAAACCAATATAGTGTTTTCTTCAACTAACATACTAACTGTTTATTTCCAGAGAGCATATCTCGGTGGTTGAACAATATACAATTCATCCTGTACATCTTCATCTAAAAAAATATTTTTTACATCTTGCTGACACAAAGGCCAATCTAAACTCGCTGCAATGGAAAGCAAAATCTAGTAAAGTTAAGGCGAGCAATAGGGGAAAATGTCTCACAATAATCCTGTAACACCCCAAATACTACCCTGGACGGCATTACACTCTAAAAGCATTTGCATCATGAGAGCACTAACATAATTCATCAATAAATAAATTTCATTCATCATATATGTATAATGTCCACAACATTATCCCAAAAGAATAGACTCATCTTGGTCTTTACATTCCAAAAATTAACTAATTTACCGTAGCGGAAATAACAAAAGAAAATTAGACTTTACAAGGTTCAAAATGAATAGTTTAGCTTAGAACAAAAGAAAGTGTGTATCCTAAGCATCCACCTTGGGATTTGTGTTTTATGTTATCGGAGCTTCCCAATGTCCCGGCTCGTCAGTTCCGAGTTCCTCCTTTATACACAAACCTGAAATATGTTGTTTGTAGGGGGTGAGCACGAAGCTCTGTAGCAACATTTCTCCCAAACTCGAACAAGGTTTATAAAAGCATATAAAATGGCCGGTCTCATTTCACAAATAGCATATATAACCTTTGAAGTAAAACATAGACATTTTACAATGGATCTCAAGTTTAAGTAGCAATAGTAATAGAAATGAACAATAACAACCAAGTTCCAATAAACATCCATTTCCAAAATATAAACTAATTCTCACACATGATATAATATTGTCCTCTAAGGTATGAGCATCCTTACAAGGAAGCTCTCACCCTCAAGGTTAATTTTCTCAAGCATCCTTACAAGGAACCTCTTAAGAAGATTACATGCTGTCTTCTTTTTGGCATGGACATCCTTACAAGGAACCTCTCACTCATGTTTGTCCAAACAACCATACAAACAATACCTTACCCCCTATTTTCTCAAATGCTCAACAAGTCCACAAGTCCCCAATTTATAAGTAATTTTCAAGAAAAATCCCTAATTCCCACAAGTGATATCTTCAAATAGGGCAATTTAAAAAGAAAAATGCAAGAGATCATTATCAATATCATTACATTACTCAACACAAAGCTCTAGAGTTTTCAACACCAAGATTTAGTGAATATTGAGAGAGAAATCCACATTCCTAAAAAAACTAGGGTTTTTATGGTTCTCCCACCATAACTTTGCTCAAAACATGATAAAGGTTGCAAGAATATTAAGAAACAAGGAACCCATAGCAAGTACATATCATTAAGAGTCAAATCATACATATATAATAATCCTAGCATCAATGAACAAGAATGGAAGAATATCCCCTACCTTGGCTCTTGAATAACTAGGGCTTGAAGCTTGAATTACTCTTAAATCTCTTGTTTTGCCCTTTTGATCTTGTGCTTTCTCCATCTCTCTTTCTGTGCTTTCTCCATCTCTCTTCCTCTTTAAGTGTTTTTAGGGTTAGGAGTGGTGTAATGAAGGCTAAGGAGACATCTCTAGGTATTTATAAGGCGAAAATGGACCCCAATTCACGACATTAAATTGTCAGACTTCTTTCGGCCGTACCGGTTCACAGTACCGGTACGCTGTACCGGTACGTCTAACTCTCTGGACCAAATTATTTCGAAACACAGTACTGGTATGGTATTGCCCAGTTTTACAGATTTCCTTCGTTTTTCATTTTCAATCCATCCTAAACTCTTCCAAAGTCAACCCAACCTTACACAACATACATTTGCAAATTAAACATAGTTGATAGAAGTTCTATTACAACTATTTCATATGTTTACAAGCTAAAACCAAGTTTTTACTAATATTTACAATATTAGCATTTTCTACGGTTATAACCTATGTGGTTCATTCCTACGCCATTTAATATATTTAAATACTAATCAATCTATCATTATATCACTTTTAAACATGTGGGGGTTTACAAATCCACGCCATATATCTGAGTGTAGCCTTTGGCAACCAACTGGGCCTTTAAGTGCTCAATAGAACTGTCAAAAAGATACTTCACAACATACACCTTCCAACAACTAACAAGCTCCTTCCCAAGAGGTAATAAAGACAGGTACCATATCTAATTCTCATGAAGAGCTTTCATTTCTTCATTTATTGCCAATTTCCATCTTGGAGAAGATAAGGTATATTTGAATAGCTAGGAATAGATACAAAAGATAGTGATGATGCAAAAGAACGAAAAGATGATGAAATGAGACAAAATTAGAAATAAGATGTTGTATGTAACCACGAGTATCTTTTTGTAATGCAATGGATTGATCAGAAGATGATGGAGTAACAGTTGACTCAAGGGGTTGGACCTTAGTAGAAGTTGGTGTTAGTTGTGAAGCTAGGGCATAAGGCACAACCTATCTATCCTTGGAGCGACTATAAACCTATTGTGGAAGAGCAGACACTTGTGGAAGAGAAGACACAAGGTCTAGAATAGCAGGCAACAAAAGCTCCCCTTGAGTAGGAGACACCAAATCTACAATAAGGTGACCTAACACAGAAAAGAAGGGTGATGACTTAAGAACGTAACATCGATATTGACATGGTAGTGACGAAAGACGGAATTATAGCACTGATAACTTTTCTGAGTATGAGAATAACTCAAAAAAATACACTTGCCTTAGCAAAGTGACAAATTTATAATGACGAGAACCAAATAGATGAACAAAGGCATTAAACATCAAGGTGTGGACAACATCTAACAAATAATGATGTTTAAGTTCGGCTACACCATTTTGTTGTGAGGTATGTAGGTAGGTAATTTGATGGATGATGCCACGGTCGACACATAAGTTTTTTCATAAACGATTGAGTATATTCAAGATTATTGTCAGACTGTAGAGCTTTAATATGTATATCAAATTGAATCAAAATTTTATTTTAAAACGTGGTAAAGACCTTAGGCAATTCATATCGATCTTTCATAAAGAATAACCAAGTCATATTATAGAAGTCAAAGATTACAAAATACTGAAAATTAGAAATACTTTTGAGCATTGTAGGACCCCAAATGTCTGAATGGACAACGTTACAAGGACTAGATTGATGGCTTAAAGAACTTGGAGGAAAAGAACTATGGTGATGCTTACCTAATTGACAAGCCTCACATTCTAACATAGAAGAACTCAAACAATGGATAATTTGACGCAATTTCTACACGTAAGGATGACCCAGTCGAAAGTGGCACTGAACACGAAACATGGCAACACTTGATGCAAGAACAGAACCGCTGGAATCCAAGTAGTGAAGGGTATTGTTGTCATGCCCCAAACCAATTAACCTTTTTACGTTGAGGTTCTAAAAAACATAAGAATATGGAAAAAAAGTTACTGAACACTGTAAGGACTTGGTTAACTGACTCACAAATAACTGTAAGGACTTGGTTAACTGACTCACAAATAACAAGTTAAAAGAAAAATTAGGAAAAAATAAATTAGATGTTAATGACATAGACTGAGTATGATAGAGATCGTCAGTGTTATGTATATTTGAAAAGATCAATTGGTTAACACAAGATGAAGAAGTTTGGGTAGCAACAACCAAAGTTACCTCCATTAGCAAAACCGTAGGTAGGAGTAGACAAATATGGAAAAAGTGTAGATAACTAGTAGTGTAGATAACTAGTGGATGAGCTGACTAAGCTGATAAGAAAGATTATCATGAGAGTGAGAAGTGGATGCAATTGGGCCATCTATAGAAGTTTGATGCACTTGAGAACCTGAAGTACCATCAAAAACCTGATTGGCATATGTTAGTCTCCCATATTTATTCCAACAATAATGCTTTGTATGTCCGTTCCACAACAATAAGTATACTTCCACTTCAAATGATTACCGCAGCTAGAACGACAACCACGACCAATACCTCGACCACCAGCAACAGCATTATGGAGTGGACCACGTCCACCACCATCGCACAACCGCCACTGAATACCAAGTTTCCCCTACTCGTATCGACGTGAGTGGCCATGAAAAAAAAAACTAATAGTAGCAATATGCAACTCTACACAAGAGGAAACCACCAATGGAGTGGTGATTAAATACTCCACAATTGCTAACAACAATACCCAACAATCCAGAAGACCCACTATTCCACAAATACACCAATCTCACCCACACACATTACAGAAGTAGGAATCCTATCTACTCATGCATCCACAAACAGCGCAGAACAAGAATCAAACCTCAATAGACCCAAAATAGGGGCTGAACAACTCAGCTGAGAAATCCTACTTTGTAGCCGAACCCTTGAACAACCAAGAAGCCTTCACAAATCAACCCAAACAAACATGGGTTGTCCAAAACAACACCCACGAGATTTAGTCGGAAATTTACCTCTCAAATAGAGAAACATAGACTTCTTAGTACATCCAAATCATTAGCTTGCGGAGAAACAAGGAATAATAACGCCGGTTGCCTAAAAGTAAATAAAAAAAAACCCCAAAAACTGACCGTTGAGCCTAATAAACTTGAAGAATCTGCTCAAAGCATTGTAAAAACTACTGGGCATTACTTCTGAGCCTTAGACACATACCATATAATAGAATCGTATCAAAACAAATCGGTACAGTGCTCAACAAGCAAATCTCAGCCTCCAGCAGTCCCAAACACGAAAATCATGAAAAAAAATCGGAAAGTCAATGCAAACGGTTGCAAATAATTATGGAAAAATAACCACAATGCTTAGAAAATCATGGGGAATCAAACCATGTTGCTCCCAATCAAATCTAACAAAGTTTTTGCCGACATCATCATGTCAGATTCTAACAATGGCCTACATGGAATTCTCCCCCGGCTCCAACAAGTTTTTAATGTATTAGGCTGAGATCAATGATTTGATACGCAATTAAAACTTGAATAATTGAACATTATGGTTTATGCAAAGAAAGAGAAGGAGAAAAGAGAGGAGAGATTATGGAACAATATTGTGATATTAGATTGATATTAAAGAGCATTACAATATTTGGAAAGCAGAACATAGTAGGAAAGTAAAATAGAAAGAAAATCTCTGACAATAGGAAAGCAACATCATTAGAAAGTAAAACTCCAACATATTGCTCTATAATTCCTTATACTTTCTATGTTATTATATATTTATATAGTAGAAATTCTTGCTGATTCACAATGGGTGGTGGTGTTTTCTGTGTTATCAACGTACACGAACTTAGACTGTATTTGCTCCATGTCTATGATGTATATATATCATAAGTGGAAGGGTACCTAATGTCACAAGTCAACAAACATACCCATAGTCATGACTCTAGAAAGCTAAACTACCAAGTATAATGGTTTGAATGAAAAAGAGTAGTGTGCGTATCTACACATCCTTTAAGAAAATGCCATTGAATTTCCTTACTAATTAGAATATGGGAATTTTTCTTTAAAATCAGGCATGTTTTAGCTTTCATGCTTAAGCAAATAACAGAGTTCAATTTTTGAACTCTCTTCTTGTTTTGTATGCTCAATATTATCTGTATTATCAACCTAGAGACATTGTTATGGCCTTTCTGTCAACACGTCAAGGTATTAGTTTAATACATTGTAAATGTTTTTTTTTTTTTTTAATTTTGTCTTGTTTCGCACCAATTAATTCTTCTTTTGGCAATGACATTTAATGTTGCAGTCTTGGTGAAAGATCTTCAAATTTAATGAGCTATTTAAAACATGGTAGAAGCATTTACATAGGTGGATTTGAAGGATCAATACCACAACTTAAAAATCTGATGATACTTTTAGGATAACTTGTGAAATTGCACGAGTTGTTTTGGATGCTTTATGTATCATTTTGTCCCTACTTGTTAATTAATGTAGAATACTTGCAGAGCAATTCCATATGCCATGATGTACTTTCTTTTTTATTTAAATACCTAAATCATGTGGTCCTGGCTTTTCATTGAGTGTGCTTCTCAAGTGATCAGGTAGCCCGTTCAAGTTCTATACCTCCCAATGCAAGGGATATGTTATACCAGAGCCTGCCTCCTAGTATAAAATATTCTTTGAGATCCAAACTGGAATCTTTTCATGTCAAGGAAGAGGTACTCTCTTAGTTATGGTTCTTCCTGATGTTGTTCTAGTACATGCATGCTATTTTTCGTTTTCGTAAATCCCCAACTTCATTTTCCGGAACCATCAAGCATTTGTTTGAGTGGCATCTCTTTTGTCTCCAATCAGGTAGTTGGAGATTTGAGCTCCTGTTGGACAATTTGTATGTGTTTGGGCTCATCCAGTTAAAAAAATTATTGTCACATTTCCAATAAATTGGATGACAGGAAATGGCAAGTTTGTAATTTAATGCAAATGAGTTTCTTTCAATTTTTCTTTCCAATTGTCAAATGTTTTTCATTGTATTATTCAGTCAAAAGTTTCTTGATATAAAATGCGCTTGTTATGTTTGCTATAATTCTTGTAAGTTGTTTTGTGCAGCTCACTGTAACAGAAATCAAAGCTGAGATGGAGAAAACTTTGCACTGGCTTGTTCCTATTGCCACAAACACAGCAAAGTATGATCTCCAACCTCCTTACAAATAGCTAAACTTTTAATTCTAGTTTATTTGATTATTCCTTTGCTGCATTAACCATCTTATGTACAGTTCACTCTATTTTGATAATGTGTTTTGTTGTTTTTTGCTGCCAATATTTTTAAAGAGCTCATCATGGATTTGGTTGGGTTGGAGAGTGGGCAAATACAGGGTGAGTAACAAATATCATCTAATGTTTACTGAAATATTTTCCAATTCCTCCCTTGTATGATAAAATCAACATGAATCAGTAAGATAAGCTCGTAATTTAAGGGAAATATGGTTCTTAATTGTTATGTGTAAAGGTCTGAAGCAAATCGGAAGCCAGCTGGGCCTGTTGAGGCGATTCTGATTGAGACACTCCACCATGCAGACAGGGAGAAGACAGAATCCTTAATTCTTGAACTTGTCTTGTGGCTTAACTATTTGATAAGCCAATCAAAGGCTGGTGCAAAAGATTGTGGCAAGAGGACGCTAATTAATTCACCCCTCCAGGAAGCAAATCAGCAGCCCATGCAAGAAGCGGCTAATGCTTTGTCACCAATTTTAAGCGTTGAAGATCAGGAGATGTTGCAGGATGTTAGCAACAGAAAACAGAGAGGAATCAGTAAGAGTCAGGACTTCGACTCTCTAAAAAACACGTTAAGAAAACATGACAGACTTAGCAAAAGTAGCAGTCACTCCCCAACAAAGGGAAGCGACGAAGTGATTTCTATGAAGAGGCATTCCTCTAGCATTCTTGCCCTTAATTTTGGTCGTGACAAAGAGAAAGCATTGGGTGTTATTGATAGGGACGACACCCAGATGTAAGTTACGTTGTTATATGTAAGTATATAGACACAATACACATCATAAAGAGTGAGGGCAAATCTGAAAATTCTTTATTAGTGAGGCGGAGCCTACCTGTGTACGTGTGTTGATAGTTGTGCTGTATGTAGAATGGAATGGTACCCATTTCTGTTGTTTTTGTCTAGCCAGAGATTTTATTGTTTGCTTATAAGATCTGAAAGGAATTCCGATTGTTTTGTTGGTGCGGAAAAGAGGGAAAATGATCAACAGCAGGGAGGATTTGTGTACAGACTACCGAAGTATTTCATGGTAATTTATGCGTTGGAGTCGAATATTATGATCAAGGAAGAACCAGTATCACATTTAAGGAAATAATTATTTACATATTTATACCTCCGTCAGTCAAAAGTTTAAATTACCTGTTGGTTACACTTTTTGAAAGTCTTTTGTTGTTTTTTAACATTTTTTGAGGACTTATAAAAGTAGGGTTTGTTTTTGCATTTTTGTTTTTTCCTTTTTGGAGTTTACTCTATTCTTCTAACCAAAAGCATATAATTGGGAGTTCCTATCATAATGCATGACTACTAAACAAGGGAATTTATTGCAAATACTAGCTTAGCTCATTATTGCCGAGATAATGACTTCTTCACATCCATCGCGCAATGCATGCAAGTAATGATTGATTACAAATATTTATAATATATTTTCTCTATAAAGGACTAGAAATACCTTGTTTACCTATCATTGGGAAATGCATTAACATAAATACGGGAGTAAGAAACGGTAATACAAAAGTGTGTATAAAAAATACACTTATATCAACTGTATAATTAATGTAGTAAAATGTTTGTAGATCACTTTTCTAATAGTTATTACATGCTTTTATTTTTTTTTACGAAATTATTTTTTTTCTTTAATAGAAGTTGCAAAAAAATAGTATCAAACGGTGCCTAAATTATTTTAACCTCCTCGTTCTATGGATTTATTCTCACACAACCATTATGTCATGTTGCTTGGTGATAGCAAGTCTCGGAAGGTGACTAAAATTATTTAGATTCCTATATTTCTTGGGGTGGGATTGTATTTGCTCCACAAATATTTATTTTCACTTTATTAAAAAATCCAAGATGAAACTACTAATTTAAGTACATTCTATGTCTACCACATCAACAATACTATTGGGATTTAATTTACGGACAAAATTTGTTGACCTAATTCACTGTGATTTTTGGATTAACTGTAGGCTCCATAAAGTATTAGAACTTGACGTGGATTCAATGATTCTTATGAAGTTATATCATTATGTCAGTAAATTAGATCAAATTTTTAGGTTTAAATAGTACATTATGTCAAATTTTTATATCTAAATAGCATTACTCCTACCACATTATTGATTAGGTCCATCCCGTTCTATGCCCACTTCATTAATGGGTAAATTTATCTCAATATGCACCCATCACATTAGCATGTTAGATATATTATTCCCACCTCTTCTAACCCTCAACTGCAAACCTTATCTCTTCCTAAGCTCTAGCTGTGTGTACTGCAGAAACACAGAGAAAAATCACTACCATCTTTTCTTTGATTGCTTAGTGACTGGTAGAATTTGAAACAAAGTTCTTCAGCTCACTCAAGCATCTTGGCTTTCTCTCTCATGGCCAAATGCGATATAGGCAGCTTCTGATTACTGGAGAGGAAAATCTCTTAGGATCATTGTGCTTAAATTAAGCCTTGCAGCCACAATTTACACTCTTTGGAGAGAAAGAAATGTTAGAATATTCATGAACGAATACAAGGATGTAGCAACCATCTTCAAATCCATTATTCAAGTTATCAAGTGCAAACTTATCACTACTAACTACCGACATACTTCAATGAACTTAGCCTTCCTTCAGATGTGGAGTTGCTCGGCCTCTAATGCTCTTTCTAGGTTATGAGCTCCTTTAGCTTCTTTTGTTTGCATAAACGAAAGTGAGGAAGAATGCCACAAGCATTTATTTTTTGAATGCCTTGTTATATCTGGGATATGGAGAGCAGTGCTACAAAGGAGTGGAGAGCCTTGATAGTCTAAACCTTGGCAGTCTCTCATTCTTAGTGCTTCTAAAGTGTGGAAAGGGATGACTTTGAAGTTGCGCCTTGCAGCTACTACTTATACCCTTTCTTTCCTCTCCTAGCTGAGTTGTTGATGGATGGGAGTTACCTTTCTTGTACATTGTATGAGTTCAATCTGCAGTAGCACTAGCCAAGCTACCAGTGCTCCTTCTAGATTGACTCTTTTGCTTTTTTTTTTAGCACCATGCTTAGTGCTGTTTTTTTGTAACAGCCTTTGGCTTGTAAATTTGCATAGCATATCAATACAATGTTTACTTACCCAAAAAATATAACTAGTATGAAATACATAGCCAGCATTTCATCTTTCGTGACTTATCCAAAGTAGAAATGTTGTGCGTCTGTAATTTCATTTGATAATATCTAGCTCTGTTCTGCCAATAGTTTCCATTGAGTCATTAACTAGTGGTCGTAGATCAGGAATACAGATCAAGATTCACTCTGACACTAGCTTTTGTAAGTCTGAGACTAAGGAAATATCATTCGTCATTCTTCTTGAATAGCAGGAAATTTTGATTGTTTGTGACAACACTGTGTTCCTTGGCCTAGTCTTTTATAATGTTAGTCTAACCTTAGGAGAGACATTCTTCACAATATTCGAATTATTTGGCTGATGTCATCCTGCTAATACTAATGTCCGTTGGCCGAAGAAGCGATGTTACAAGTTTTGTCATTGCATTCTTAGTTTTATTTTTAATATATGAAGGGATGTTCGTATAATAATGTCAAATACTAGTTTTTCATACAAATGAGCTAAAGAAATGTAGTTAAGAATGTTTCATCATTTTCAGCATATAGCTTTCTCGAACACCATTTGTTCCTGAATTTTTTGGGCAGTTCCTTTTGAGTCCATAAGGGTGAGGATGAGAATTTCTTTCCACTTGCTGTCTTGCTTTCTTCTTAACAGCTCACTTAAGTAGCTCAAGATTCTGATTTCTCATTGATCTCTCTTACATAAGCACAATTAACTACACATATTAGCCAACCATCTCTCTGGCTTCTCCTCTGTTTTCTTAGGACTTAATAGATCAATTAAAAATAATTTTCAATAAGACTAAAAATTATTTTATTACTTGAGTAATATTTTGGATGCACATAACATGCACGGTTTTTATGTTATATACAGTTTCTTTTGACGTTATTGGTTATACAGTCTAGTACATAAACCTCCTATCTAAAGTGTGTAAAAAATAGAAAATTTGACACTGATTCGAACTCCGTTGGAGTTTAACGGAGTCGAAAATTATTTTTAAAAAAAACTCTAACTCCAAGACTCCAATTTTAATTAATAAATAAATTTATATAAATTATAAATCATACAATATATTATTACATGAAAATTTAAAATCTCTATAAATTTGGCCTAAATCCCTATTATGTAATTCAAAAAATAGCCCAAATGTTAAAAAAAATGGTCAAAATATCATTCAAAATTGGCCCAAATCCAACAAAAAGTTAGAAAAACTGGGAGAGGGGGGTTAGGCCGACTCACAGTAATGATCTTTTAGGTCAATTAGTTAATGTGTACACTTTTTTGGGTCATTAAGGACAAGTGTGTGAGAAAAGACAGTAAGAACCTTAAAATAAAGTCAGAACCTAAAAATCTTCATCCATATCCTAAGTAATATCACGCAAATATCTCGTTTAAAATCTCTCTCTAATAGATCCTAAAAAATTGCAGCCAGATTTTAAAAAATCTCACATAAATTGCTCTGCTCTTCACTTATGTCATGTGACTCTTATTGTGATCACCTATGTGTGTACATATGTGTGTGTGAGAGAGATAATAAGACGAAAGAGAGATGAGAGAGAAGAGAAATATATTCAATTGGGCAGTTGGATAATTATAACAACAAAATGTCTTTTAATTTATGGTCAGAATAGGAAATAAAAAGAAGAAAAAGAGTCCTATGGATCTACTTACCAAATATAGTATATCTAATATTCTTACCGACCCAATAAGATCGCAACTAGACCTATTGGTAGAAGAGATTGTCATATTATACTTGATTTCAATTTTCATGAAAAAAAATATGGGTAGAAAATTCAATAAAAATTGGACCAAATCTGGCCCAACTCTAAAAACTTAGTCCGGCCTAGCCCTAAAAATTCAAAAAAAATTTCAAGTCCACCTCTGACGAGAGTCGAAAGCAAACCCATAATAATTTGAAATCAGAGTCAAAGTCAAAGGGCAAAATCCCCTTAGACTCCAATCAAAGTCGGAGTAAGTGTCTATGCTCTCTAGCTCCGTCGAAATCGAAACCCACGCCTGCTCCTCTCAATATCAAGATTTTAAAGTAAATATTATAAGTTTTGAAAAAGTAAATTCTCGCGCTCAAATCCACAAACCTTTTTTTTTTTGGTACTTTTTTTGTCAGAAACAATACAAACACATGGTGAAGGGTAACCTCGATGGCACTCATACACAATGAACATGGTAAAAGATATGCATGACATTTTGAGAAATTCAGAACAAAACTGAAAGCATCTATAAATTCATTTTCATTAATGACCAAAATGCACCTAGCAAATATTATCAAAATTTCCACCATACAAAACAGAGTCATTGCATGACTGCATCATACTGCCACAGAAATTCGTTAAAACTTTCAGGTGACAGAGCAATGAACTATTATATATCCTTACTTCACACTGTTATACCCTTGTCGACAAAATCTTATCAAAACATACGCTAACAATTGTTTGTCGTACTTCAATCTTCAGCCACCACAAACTGCAAATTCAGTAGCTTTTGTCGGTAACCACAGTACTATCCCCAAAATGCGACTTGCACGTCATCTGACGGCCAAATTTGTTGAAGAGCAGCACCAAGTGACATGAGCATGTAGCTTCAAACATGACATTAAAAAAGCCTTCTCCCTTGACCACTCAGTGCACCGTAGCACCAGTTATTTATCCTTTTCAACACTCCCAATAATTATCTCTATGTTATAACATCTATAATGCTAGCTCTTGATGGAAGCTGCAGAAGTTTAACTATTAATCTCCATCATCTACTTCCAAGTTAACTTCTGCCTCTTGTGTACTCTATCCCATCCATAACTTCAAAACTCTATCCTTACCACCAGATGCTACCTTCTCACCATCTGCACTCCAATCAACAGCAAAAACCTTCCAAAATTGAAAAGAAAATTTATCATCTAATTGTGAAAAATGGTTGTCGGTGTTTTGAAGGCAAATATACCTCATCTGCATGGCCGGGCAGGTCTTGTTTCAACTTCTGCATCCTGATAATGTGGCTTCAATGAAACCATTAGATTAGTTGTGAGTTCTGATATTAGATGGAGCTCACAACAAATGTAATGGTTGTACATCATTAGGTCCCTAAATAAGGTCCCAATAGCATTTCCCTAAAAGAATACCTAGACTAACCCACAATAGGTATTTTTGACAGAATAATTTTTTACTAAAGAGTGAAATGACAATTTCATCTTAACCCAGTAACTCTGAAGGAAAATATTAGACTAATGTCAAGGTACTTAACTTCACATGTGCAAGAAAAAATCATACCAAATGAGATTTACAGACTAATATCAAAGTGATGCATGGATGAAAGAAGGAAGACAACAGGATTACCGAAACCTCGCAATGATTATGTCAAGAAACAAAAAATTAGAGATCATACTCTAATCAAAATTATAGTGATTACATCAGTAATTATAGAATAAGTCTTCTAACAACACTAACATTACTCTCCTATTAAAAACTCCACATCCCCCAATCATACACTAGTTAACCAAATAATGTAATAAATAAATCCACATACACAAAATCCAAAATGCCAGCACGTGAAATTTTGCTCAATACACTTCCGATGATCAGGGATTTCAAAAAACACATCACTTGCATTTCCATGTAATTATATTTTTGTAATGACTCAAATACTGGGCCAACATCTCCATTGATCATACCCATAATTTCTCTAGAAGATGGGCTATACCCCACATGATTCACTAACAAAGGAACCACAAAACCAAAACGCATAAAATACACCATACCTTCAAAGTAGAATCTTTGCTCCCACTTAAAAATAGCCTACTATCAGCAGACCAGCTGCATAGCAACATGAAACATGATAATTAGCTTTATTGCATATGTTTGTGGACATATTGACGAGGTAAAAAGTAAACCTTATATGGTAGACAGGTCCCACATGACCCCGGAATGTAGCAACAAATTTTCCATATCATTCCATAACTTGACTGACTTGTCAAATGAGGCATTTCCTATCCATTGCCCATTGGATGAAAAGTAAACATGGTTCACAAGCTGCAAGAAAGCAATAAAATCTAGACTCAAATGTGACCCAGCCATCCTAAGGCTAGATGTGCCCAGCTCAAACGCAGCCCTTGCATACATGTCATGGCTTAAACCCAAGCGGACTAGGCCACCATATAACACTTCATTTTACCTAAGAACTTTATCTTGGTGGAAATGAAATTCTTTTCCTTGTGATGATTAAACCAAAAAAATGAACATGTTCTTTTTCTTTACAAATGTCAAGATTTGATTGTCCATTGTAGCAATAACATACAAAATCTTCCTGCTTACATGCAAAATTCTAATATATTTCTATAAAAATATTATCAAGCAGGACAGGGTAGGGTCAAACCATGCCATTTTTCACCTCAGCCCAGACTCATTAAGAACTTGATCAGGGCGAAATTACTGGCCAATGCCCACTGCCCAATCCCCAATCCCATAAGCCTATGCTCTAGCTTGGCCCCTAGATCTACAAGGCTGGGTTGGGTGGGCTGGATGGCCTGCCCAGGCCATTGACACCTTAGCTATGCAGGAGAGAAAGACATATTGAGAGGAACCAATACTGTTAAAAGATTAGAAAGAATTGGAAGTTTAGTCCAGTTTGAGATAAGTTTTAGAATTTATATTCAATGAGGTGTTCTGCACTAACTGATAGTGAGTGCCCTCAACTTAAAATTTTGACATTTTTTAAGTGAAACTTAATTGTCTAATTGATACAGGTTGTGTGTATCACACTTAATTTTTGTCAAAGGGCTGAACACAGTACATTGAAAAATCACTTAGTAAATCAGTTTCATGCCCTTAATTGCGTTAACAAACACTCGTACCTGTTGATGACCTGTCATTCGAGTTTTGGGATGTTTGCTGACAGCAGGTTCCCAAAGAAACATGGTGAAGTCATCAGACCCTGAAACCAATCTTTCAGGGGCATTGCCCTTCATCTTTTTATACCGCTCCAAAGCAATCTGATTCAACAGTGAAAGGAAGCAGGTTGTTTGTACAGAAAAGAAAAAGGAAAAGTAAAACGTAAAAATATGAAGTAAATGCACCTCAAAAAACATAAAAATTATGGCAAAAACTTTTGATTTGCAAGAAGACTTGAATTTGTCCATTTTGGTAACATACAACTTCATAACAGGTTTTCTCCGATGTTAAAGATAAAAAACAATTACCTCTTTCACCTCGTCAGGAGATGAATATTGTTTACCGGTATGATCAAAAGCACCAGTCCGAAGAACATATTATGTACTCAATGCCAGGGAATTAACCCAATGTCCATGGCCCTTTAAAAAATAAATTAGAGAAAGTAGTTAAGCAAGAAGTTAAAGATTAAGGAAGAAACAACTGCATCAAGAGTAAAAGTAGTATATGAACCAAATCCTTCAACAGAGACGCAATTAGGAATAGAACCATCACCTTCAATAAGAATATGAAAACGAGAAATATGTAACGGGTATGGGCCATTAATAAAATAATTAAAGTAGAATGCAACAGGATCATTTCCCACAATAACTGGTAAACTCTTTAGGACCACCACTTCATTGTGGAAAAAAGAAAGGATCTTCAGTAACTCAAAAACATTTTTCACTTTGCCAATTTATTTTCGTGCACTGCTGAAACCTGATGAAACCTCGAACATAACAGATGTGCCCTAGGATCAGTCAAACAAATAAGCATCAAAGATGATTAGCATGCAAGAAACAGTAAGGGGTTTGTTAAAACTCAATTTTTTTGCTAGCATTATTTTGTTTGCTAAATAGTAAAACAACGTCGTTTTGTTTACAGAGGAACTCACGCTCTAATAAAAACTCAACCTCTTTGCTTGTTCTCTCTCTGACGTCGTATAAAACTCACATTTAAAGTTAAAGGTCACGGCTAACGCTCTCGTATAAGCAATTCTTTCATGGGTAGTTTGTTAGGTTCTAATTTTTTGTTTCAAAATGTTGGCATGTATGTTTTCTCCCAATCAATTTTCTTATTTTTTCATTTTTCCATTCATATTTGTAACCTAATCTATATTGAGTGTCACAATTTTGGTTATTGAATAATCATGGTTCTTTAATGAAATTTTTTTTTCAAATTGTTGAATTTGAAAATGGTTAAACAAAAGATGAAAATGAAGTAAAAGGTTAGTGTCTTTTCATTTAGACGACGTAATTATGTCAATTGATTATTTTTATAATACAATAATATTAAATATTTTTTCTATTTCAAATAT
The DNA here is from genome assembly GCA_023539305.1 of Ilex asprella. Lineage (NCBI taxonomy): Eukaryota > Viridiplantae > Streptophyta > Magnoliopsida > Aquifoliales > Aquifoliaceae > Ilex > Ilex asprella. The sequence goes on along the minus strand of CM042190.1, from coordinate 1,443,091 downwards.
GTAGTATTACTTTTTATTTTTGTTCAAATTATGTCGAATCTTACGATTCACGATTCGATACGATTCACGATTCTCAAATTTAGGATTCCGAATCATGATACGAATCGCGATTTGACAACTATGGTAGAGATGCGTAGCCATAAGATTTTCTTTTTGTCAATATACTAAAATCAGAAACGATTGATCAAATGAGCAAAGAAACGCGATAGATTATGTCTAAAAGAAGGAAATTTTAGTTGTAAACAAGATATTCTTTCGTGAATCTGATATCGACATATAAATAGCCCAATTTAGTATGTCAGTTCGTCAAGTAAAATTTTTTTGTGTCAGATGTAAAGAGTGAGTACTTATCAATTAGAATGAAAATAAGAACAAGGATTTACAAGAATGGTCATTAAAACTTTTGGCAACCGAAAGAATGCATACCATGTATCTATTACTCCATCTCCACCCCATTTCACACAAGTAACTGCAAGTGTGTGACAAGTAAGACAAATAACACATTTCCTTAATGAGATGTCCCATATATGCGCATCACCATCTTTACTTGAACTCACAAAGCGACGATGTGGAGCCTCGAGATGTACTGGATCCCATGATATACCAGTAATCTATTTCTTGTGGCCCTGAGATAAGTGAATTCTAAAGTGAGTGCCCATGAGAGTCTTTTGGGTGTCCTCCACCAATGAAGTTGTACTTACTCGAGCTAATTAGAACCTAGAACATTAAATTGTAAATGCAAATTGAAAAGCAAAACTATGTACATGTAGGAACATATTTAGCTATTATTGCTATTCAGCATTTCAGCTCCAGTCATGGCAAAACAAACACTTTTTAGGGTCTAAGAAAAAATATTTTTCAGACTTGTCAGTGACGAATGCTCTGCAAACGTTCCAATCAAAAACAACGCAGCCTACGATTTAGCAATGGTCTAAAATATCCAAACAAAAACATGTAGCCAATATGAACACTAACTCAACTAATTATGAAAAAATATCTAGTCTCGGCATATATGGATCATGAGAAGGCACAAGAACATTATAGATGATTGATGATAAACACAATAAAGAAAATTTGCACCAATACACTTTTAATTATTCTTTTTTTTTTTCCTGGTATGCCCTTTTTACTGTTCAAGTGGTGTTAAATTCGATCATATTACACATATTTCTTATTTGTTGATTCTTCAGCTGAAATATAAAGTGTAGAAGACAATTTCCAAAAGACCAACACATAGAGGGAGCAGCCAAGGTGATTCTTAAGAACTTTTACTGAAGTGACCAAGAAAATGATTTATGATTTCTTACACCACTGCTGTGAACCAGACTTATTTTTCCTCAGGTTCTGAAAGTCAAACCAGCCTTAAAAGTTAAAACCTAGAAACCGACTCAATGTCATGCTCATGGGAAACAGCCTGACTGTGATACCAGTGGGGCTGATAACCAAAACACAAGGTGCATGCCTCTGGCCTCAATTCTTGTCATTTCATAAATTAGCAACGCTGTCGACACATTAGTTTTATATCAATTCAAACACTCACAACCAGATGCAATTTTTTGGTTCACTCTCAATATCTAGATTTATGTAAAAACCAATGTTACTTGGATTATGGGTCGATTTGGTTTAGAATGAGGATACGGGGATGCAATGCGATGGGGATAAGTTTAATTGGTAAAGTATTTTGGATTGCAATTCATTTTAAAACCCTAGACCATTTTCTGCCATATAAAATTATGTATAATAACACATGCATAAACACACACTCAAATACTATTTATAGTCAATTAATATTTATTTTTTATTTCTGATACATTATCTAAGCGAAACAATTTGAGTTTGGTATTACAATTTAGGGTCAGACATTAAGGTGATATGAATATCGAATCCACCCCGTTTGAGATCGATGTACCCAGATGGTAGGTTATCAAAGATTTAGCGATTTTTGGTAACTACGGTCAAAACATAACACTAATGACTGCAGACATTTGATTCTCATTTTCAAGAGTCACAAAGTCTACATAAAAGTTCTAAGTGACAGAAAGGAAAGAACTTGGACAGGCATAGTTTTTATAGCCACTACCTGGAACATATGAAAAGATAGAAACTAGGAATTTAGAGAAAGAAAGACCTCAGCCCCTTAGTCATTGACAGAATTAGGAGAGGGCTTAGGAGGGTCATGCCACCCCCTCCCCCTCCCCCTCCACCTCCACTTTTGAAAACCTTTGCATATATGTACATCACTTATGCTTGGAGAAGCTTGTTCAAAAAATATATATATACTTGAAAAAGGATCTCTATTTCTATATTGGCCCCATGACAATTTTTGCCAGAAGTGCTTTTAGTTTTTCATACACCTACTTGAATCACGCTAGAAAATATTCTTCTATTGGTATAGTAACATTAGGTTGTCATCCATTTTAATTCTTTCATTAAAATATTTCATTGGTAAATAAAAAAAAGTTCTCTTTTTTATTACATTGATTAGATTTGCTCCTATGTTTTCTATTTTGTACAACTTTGTTTTCGCGGTTATGAACATTATCAAAACTAGGCGTCAAAATAAGACGAAGAATGTTTTTCCCACAATTTTTTGTTGTGTACATAAAAAACAAATTTGTTGAAAAAAATTGGCATGGATTGCATCAATTTGATAGATGACCTGAGAGGTATTCTCGTAGTGTCTTTTTCTTTTCTTTTTTTTATTTATATAGAGTGTGTATTCATTTGTTGAATATAATTTATGCATCGTAAATTTCAAGATATGGTATGGTACAGGGAAAGAAAAAAAACCAATACTGTCATACTTGAAACAGATTCAGCCAAAGCCGTCAACCCTATTACCAACTAGCTGGAACCGCACTACCTAAGCAAAGCACTAATAGGGAATTGCAAGAAAATGGTCAAGAGGAACAACATTCGGATATTGCACATATTTCAGGAGGGAAACCAATATGCAGATAAACGGCCAACATGGGAGAGAAACAATCAGAAGCCTTGGTGGAACCGGAATTCCTACCAGAAGATATAAGACCTTTATTTAATATAGCTCTAACTGAAAAAGCTTTTGTTGGATCTCATAGATAGCTATGCTTCTTTACCACAGCACCCAAAAAAAAAAAGACTACTCCAATTGATACTCCATGGTTTTACACAGGCAGCCATTCACTCAGATTTAGTTTGACAAACACAGCAGGAGTTAAAAGTTACTACATATGAAAGCAGACAGAATCAATAATGAAGTAACTCTTCGACTGCGATGATCAATATACAATTTCCATCCCATGTGCATGCAATATTGATAAAATATGTGTTTACTCATCAAGCAACTAAGGTTTAACCTAAAAAAAACAAGGCATTCAAATATGACGATCTTACAATAAGTGGATTTCCTGATGGCTTCCCTGTCAGTGGGTCCCAGCATTGAAGTTCTCCAGCCTTACTTCCACAAATGAGATGCTTACCGTCTGCTGACCATGCAATACAAAGAACCCAATTCTTGTGGCCTGAAAATAAGGGAAAATACAATTTTTACCATTAGTCCACAACAATGTATCAAACTTCTTAATCTTTCCCCCGACATGGTGCAATGTATCAGAGTTACCATACAAGTATTGCTTGGTGACAAACAATAGCATCCATTTAAAGGGCAGTTCTCCAAAAATCCGGATATAAAAAATTGTTGCAAGCACCAGTCTGATAAAGTGTATTTGCATAAAGAAAAAAGGTATTGAATGCACTGAATAGCTTGAGATTGCTAAAGAGTTCTAGATTGGAACCGATCACCTTACAAAAATGCTCAAAATAGTTTTGCATACATAATGTTAACACATTTCAGCTAACAAATCGTTCAACTTGCCTTATATTTGATAGAGGTATGAGTGCATGCACGTCCTATCCTATTAAAGAGGGTGCTACAATGCAGTAAGCGGTAACAGCACACCAAACAACTTGGTCGAACTAATAGACAAAAACTCATCCAAGAAATTTGGAATTGAAAGCAAGAAACACAAATAAATAAGGATATGTTTTTTTTCCTCGAGAACCAAAAAATTTTACAAAGATTACTCCTTGCAAAGAGGATTGGCTCCCAAATAGCTGACAGATAAAGCAGTAAGGGCTTACATAACCAGCATACCTTATTTGTTGCAAGAAGTTATTAGGTACAAAATAAGCCAAAATGTCAGATTGTCAATATATTCAAGCCAAGCGATTACTTGGAGCAACAAAAGCAATGAAAAAATGGATGATTCTTCCATTGAATTTGCACAACATAGTCATCTTGATATCTATAAGTATTGCCCAAGGAAAAGGGAGAAAAAATGGAAGCAATTATATTTTAGTAGAATACAGAAGAATCCAGCGAGCACCATAAAAGTGCTTGGCATGTTGATCCATTCATAATCATACAACAAAACTAAATCCAAAGTGAAAAAAGGGGAAAATGTAAGATATCTTGTCAGTAATCCTCCTGCCTAATAAGAAGTCTATCTAGTATCCATAAGACATGTTCCCTTCTTCAACCTATACTATTTTGTTTATGAGGCTTTTGTGAGTCATGTAAGATTTGTTATATTTTCTTTTCCTAGAAGTGGCGGAAGCCTTGTACATTGGGTCGCCATTTTTTTTTGTCTCTCTAAAATTGCCTGTTAGAAAACAAGTTAACAGGTAAAGAATTTCATCATAACTCAAACTAACCTTTACACGTGAACAAAGGAGTCTGGGTATTTAGGTCCCACAAACGAACAGTGGTATCACCGGACCCACTTGCCAACTGTCGTCCATCTGGACTAAAGGCAACTGAGAGTACAGCTTTTGTATGACCTGAAGTGAATAAACTATTCAGCATTCAAACAAATATAAAATAATTTTACAGCAAAAATTAGTCACGACTTGTGATACAACTTCAATGAGTTCATCCGTTACCTATAACAAAAACAACATTTCATTTTGTTCTCATGTTAAGTCAATTGTCAAAGGACAAATACACACTTCCTTGGTTTAATTTATGAATTAAAGTTTCTCAAGACACTCTTTTTCTGCTTCTACTACGACCCTCAAAGTGGATGACCATAGAAGGGATCACGCATAACCAGGATTTTGCACCATCTTGTCAAAAAGCTAGCATACTACGCCACAATAGCATTCCTACCAACTGCCAACCTAAAGAATTCTGACAAAGACTATTTATGGTGCTGGCCCCCATACCAGCAATCCTGCCAGAAGCGCTGATCCTTATGCCATTCCCAAACATAATAGCAAAATGTCTAAAGAATTCCCACGAGCCTCTCCTAATTGGTTAATTCTCTTTCAAAAGACCTCTATATTATGGAGGGCTCACCAAACTATCCACCAAAACCAGAGTGCCCACAGTGTTCCCTCTCAATCACCTACCTCCATTGCATAATTCAAAAGTCTTGCTTCCAAGAATGAAGGCATCTAACAAGGCACATACCAGCCTATCATAACTAGTGGAGAGAGAGAGAGAGAAAGAGAGAATACCAGATAACAAAACGAGAAGAGCGTGAGCAGCACATGAGGGGAAAAGAATGAAAATTTTATAAATGAGTATTTGATTGTGTAAACATTTTACCCTTTGGAAGGTTGATAAGTACCAATTTGACTCTAGCAACGTTGATCCACATTGTCAGGTAGGGATGATAGTTAACCTGAAAAAAACGGATATTTATCTAAACTTATCTCGATTGGACCGGAGATTGACCATACGTATTGAACGGTAGACACATACGGGAATCAATGATCAAAATATCGTTTTGAAACATCTGAAATGTTTCCATTTCTAAGGAGACAAAAACAAATCATTGATAGAATCAAAATTCTAATACTAAAAAGTGTTTCATAATGTTTCAAAATATTTTGTTGTATTTCAATTCATTTCCACAATTATTTCAGAATGTTTCAAAATATTTCAAGATATTTTGGTATATTTCAATCAATATTTTTTAAAAATAATTCTTAAATTTTTTTTTCTTTTCATTATGTTTTCAAAACGGGTCGAAACGTTTCCAAAACATTATAAACATTTCCAAAATATTTCGAAACATTTCCTTTTCCTAGGTGATCAAAATGAAATTTTGATCCTTAACGGGATATCCGTACGAGTATGAAGGTGAGTATGGCTTGTAATGTATCCCCCGTTTCCACCCCACTAACCTTATAGTTTTTATACATATATAAATATAAATATATATATATACTCCTTTATTCCTAACCAATAAGCACTCAGCCGTAATTCAAACATTTCTAGAGTCAAGCCTCTCCCCTCTCTCTCTTCTCCTACCGTTAGTGACTAACGATCCTCTGCCCTAATTCAAACATTTCTAAAGTCAGGCCTCTCCCCCTCTCTTCTGCCGTTAGCGACTAACAATCCTCCGCCTAGCCACTGCCAAGAAGACACCGCTGCCTTCTTTCTCTCTCTTCTGATAGCTGACTAGTGACCAGGTAATGCCTACTCACTTTCTCTGCCTTCGCTCTCTATCTTCTATATTTCTTTTTCTCCTACTTTCTTTCATTTTTTCTCTCTTGTTGGTCTCTCTAGTGGTTGTTTTGTGCTTCTATTTTTGGTCAATTATTTTCTGAAAATAGACCTAATTTCAAATTTTATGTACTGAACTAATTTATTTCAGATTTTTCAAAAATAGAACTAATTTCAAGTTCTCTGCTTCGGCTATTGGGTTTCTTTTTTGTTGGGACTTGCATTTAGGTTTTAACTCGGGTTTGATTTTATATTAATTCATATCAATGGATTTCATTCACTGTGAGGGCAAATAAAATGAGGATTTTGGGGTAATGGGTAGTACTTATAAGGTGGTGTTTTGCTATTGGTATTGTTTCTAAGATAAGCCCGTTTCGATGAATGGCTTTTGTAGCTTTTGTTGTTGGTATCTTTCCCATGATTTTGAAAGCCATAGCTACTGGTACATATCTAGCCTTTTTAATTTACACTCCATATCAGCATTCTTTGATTCTTGCCTTTTAATTTACACTCCAAATCTAAACATTCTTTGATTCTTAATTGTTATGGCGGGGCGGAAGGCATGTAAAGGTGAGAAACGGGTGGCGGGAATGGGGGCGAGAATTAGAATTTACCAGCATGGCGGAGATGAAAATTAAAATTAGCCCCGTTAACGTGGATGGACCGGGGATGAATAAACTTTTTCTAACCGGATATGGGGATTGAGAGAACTCCCCTCACCCTGCCCCAATCGATTGTCATCCCTATTGTCAGGAACAGTGTTACCTAAACCGTGGGTCGATTATGTACGTAATAGTATGAGTATGAGTATACAATGCTCAGTGTGATGGGAGTAGGGTTTAGCTAGTACGGTGTTTTAGGTCGCAATTCATTTGAAACTCTTATCTAGATCACTTTCACAACTATACAAAATTATATACAAATATAATAGTAAATCCAAATACACATAGTCAATCACTGTTTGTTCTATATTTGTGCTAGATTTTCTATTACTCAAAATTATATACAACTATACATCTACAAACAGAGTCAATTAATGTTTGGTTTATATATGTGATCTAGATTCCAAAAAAAATCGATTTGGGTTAATCTTATAGTTTGGGATCAAACATTTAGGTGATCTGGGATCATGAATCCACACCATTTGGGATCGTGGGTCAACAGAGGTTTAGCGATGTTTGGAACTATGATAAAAAAAAAACAGGGAAAAGATCTTCCCATTCCAAGCAAAAATAATATTACACTTAATATCACCATTCCTCGTCTTCTAATGTGCATGCCTGAGTCGTCCAATTGTGAGGAAAACTATTGGCTAATGAAGACAACACTTGGTGACACATGCAGTTTATCTTCCCATCTAACTCGTCAAATATCGTAGAATATAAAAACAACAATTAGCAACTTCGTTCTATTTAGTTTTTTCTTCATTCTTTGAGGTGGATCCACTACCTCATTACAACATTTATGGTATCCCACGACCACTAGGATACATCAGCATACAAATGGCCACACTAACTGTCAGTAGACAACTAGAACCACATAGCACTTCATTAATGCAATCCAAAGTCACAAACAGGTATCCATAGAAAAGCTAGTAAAATTTGTACCACTTGTAAATAAATGGATCGTCCTCCCAAGTATAAACAGTAAAGAAAAAAGAAAGAGAATAAAAGAGAAAAAGCATAGGTAAACTACAAATGTATAAGTTTCAACACACAAAGTACTGTAGTTGGAAGTTCACAACACTATATCATCCAATGGCATATTGAGTTAATAAATTGAAATGCCATACTGGCAATTGTTGAAGAACAACGACTAGCTGGACGAATCCAGAAAACTGCTTGTGGTTGGTAAACTATTGTCAGGACGTTCTCCACAGAAACTGCAAAGCAAAACAGATGACAATTTAAATCCACTTACTTTACAATCTCCTCTAGATTAATTTTAACAATAGAACAAATACTCTAAGCTGAAATATCTCAACTGACTTCATCCGTAGCCATACCGCCCTTTGTTTTTCTGTAAATATGACCCAAGTTGCACCACAAGCTCTTGGTCTGATATATAGAAAGCATAAGGCAGTTTATGCTCCTGAACAAACCACAAAACCAACGTTTTAACAACCAGCTTATGCAAATGCAATACAATTCACACAAAACTCTCTCTCTCTCTCTCTCACAACAAGACATGAACAAATATCCCATGAATATTGGCTTTTTTTTTTTTTTGGTTTGTATCATGTACTGGTGGCAATTATGCTCTCATTCTTGCTTTGTTCTTTATTTTTTTTACTAACTCTTGTGTCTCCAAAGTTTTTAAATTGTCTTCAAATTGGTTTCTTTGACTTTCATCCAAATATTAGTAGAATGGGACAACTGAAAGCCAACCCCCTACCCTTAACTCGTTGAAAAAAAGTTGAATAATTTGCATACAAGGTGAAGGACAAAAGTGAGACCGAGCACACTCATAAGCACCCACCACTGAATTTTACCCATTTTTCTAACTAAAGGGTCATTTAATTTCCCACGGAAGAATTGTGAATCCTTTAAAAAAATAAAGGATTTCTGTGTAATTAGTCCATCAAATTCCAAAAAAGAAAGCAAAAACACAAACATTTGCTCTAAAAAACAACAAAAATACTTCCGATTAAGTTAATATGTTCATAAAATTGGTTTTGAAAAAGGGCATTTACATTGTTGAGAAGCTTATTGACGATTTGTTGGAGCTCATTGGGATCAGCGTTCTATGGTAAGAGCAACTCCAAGGGTAGTTGCTAAAAATGGGGTGCCAAATACCATTTTACAACCTTGAACAGTGTTTTGGCACCCCTGAACAGTGTTTTTACTCCAATGATAAGTGCCAAAATGGGGTGCCATTTTAATATTTCAATGTTTGTTGATTAAAAATTATAATTAAACTTAACGGTTATATTTTAACGGGTATAATTTTCATAACGATCGTAATTTAACGGATATATTTTTATAGTAAAAATTTCATATTTCAAATTTCAAATTTCAAATTTCAAAATTTGTCCGCTAAAATTCAAATTTCAAATTTCAACCGTTGAAATTCAAATTTGAAAATTTAACCGCCAAAAAAAAAAAAAAAGTATACTTGGTCTATAAATATGATCATTTTTCTCATGTTTTCATCCATCTATCTTACATTCTCTCTATAAATTCAATATATCCTTTTTCTTTGACTATTTATCCTTTCATATTTTCATTCATCAAGCTATATGAATCGTTATCCTAATATTTTAGGAGAGATCCTCAATATTGAAGAAGAAGATAATGACGACTTGGATATGTTGTATGCTGCAACTAGAAGGTCAGAAGGGTTTAGTCAGGGAGGGATAAGAATGCATCGTGGTTCCGTTCCAGGCCACAAAATAGTTAATCGTGTTAGAGTTGAAGGTCACGAAAGACTCTATCGTGACTATTTTGCTACCCCTTGTGTATATGAAGGGTTTTTTCGAAGGATGTTCCGAATGAGTCGTCCTCTTTTTCTCCGAATTGTAAATGAGGTTGAACAACACGATCCATACTTCATCCAAACAACAGATGCCGTTGGAGTTCTCGGTTTGTCATCCCTTCAAAAGATAACTGCTGCTTATAGAATTCTTGCTTACGGAACACCGGCAGATTCTGTGGATGAATACATCAGAATTGGAGAAAGCACTGCCATACAAAGTTTGAGAAGGTTTGTGAAAGCTGTTATTGCAGTGTTTGGCGACCATTACCTGAGGTCACCAAACAATATCGATATTGCTCGATTGCTACAGATTGGAGAGCAACGTGGTTTTCCCGGCATGTTAGGGAGTATTGATTGCATGCATTGGAAGTGGAAAAATTGTCCTACCGCGTGGCAAGGTATGTATACTGGTCATTGTCATGAACCAACAATCATTTTAGAAGCTGTGGCTTCTCAAGATCTTTGGATATGGCATGCATTCTTTGGGCTTCCTGGTTCGCTGAATGACATTAATGTTCTAGATAGGTCCCCTGTTTTTGCATTATTAGCAAATGGTCATGCTCCTTCAGTCAATTATAAAATTAATGGTCATGAGTATACAATGGGATATTATCTGGCTGATGGTATTTATCCAAACTGGTCAACATTTGTAAAAACAATTCCCTGTCCACAAGGTTTGAAGAAAAAACATTTTGCTAAAGCACAAGAGTCGGCAAGAAAAGATGTAGAGCGGGCATTTGGTGTACTTCAAGCTCGTTTTGCAATTGTGCGTGGACCAGCTCGCTTTTGGGATGAAGAAACACTTGCAGATATTATGAAAGCGTGCATAATATTGCATAATATGGTCATTGAGGATGAAGGAGATATTGGTAACAATGACTTTGATGGAAGTGATGCAAATCCGCCTGTAGAAGTGTCCCATGCGTATACAGCAGAATTAGAAGACTTCATACAAACTCATTATCAGATCAGGGACACTGTTACTCATTCTCAACTGCAGTCAGACCTTATCGAGCATTTGTGGGAACGACATGGCGACTAATTTCAATTTCAATTTCAAGTTGTATTTTTAATTCTAATTTCAATTTCAAGTTGTATTTTCAATTCTAATTTCAATTTCAAGTTCTAATTTTCAATTTCAATTTCAATTTCAATTTGAACTTGTACTTTCAATTTTCATAAATAATAGCAACATAATAAATAATGACTACAAATTAAAAAAATTATAGCAACATAATAAATAACGACTAAAAATTAAAACCCCGCTTTTTCATGATCTCCATCTTTAGGTTATTCCAATATGCTGCAGAAATTAGGTCCATGCCAATAGTGTCAGTTTCCATGATTTCATTTCATTCTGCATTTCATTCTGTTGCACCTGTCTTTCTTCAATTTCCAACTGTCTACGATGTTGATCCAATGCTATCTCCTGTTGAGCATAAATTTTGTCGTGTCGCTCAATTTTTTGTCTTTCCACTTCCATTCTTTCATTCCAGTGGTGATGATCTAGTGATGCTTCATCACCGGTTTGCTTCTCTTTGTTTTTAAGTTGTTTCTTCGAAGCTTTTCTGCCCAATGGCCTGTCGAGGTTGGGAGTGGATGAGGGTTCAGTGTCATCCCCTAAATATAGAGTTGAATAACAAGATTCAACATGAGTTGATTCAGTAGGACTACTAGTTGAATGAGTTTTTGCTCTCTTATTGCTGCTGAGATTATCAGTCCACTTCCGCTCCATTTTCAATATATTCCAACAATGCTCGTATTGAAATGGTTTTCCAATGATCTTAGCAAACATTTCTTTTGCTTCATCAATCTGAAAAACATATAAAATCATTTAGTCAATAATTCAAATATGAAAACATAATAGTGTCTATCTAAAAAAGCCCAATAATTACATTATCTTGCTCGGTGTGTCCACTTTGTCGTAGTCTTTCAATTTGACTATAAAAACCGACAAATTTGCTGCATTTTGCATTTATATCAGACCAACGGCTTTTAAGAGACGCTTGCGAACGCTCTTCTTGATTGCCTCGATGAAGTTCTACGTATTTCAATATTCTATGCCAGAAAGCACCACCTTGTTGTTCATTCCCAGTAATTGCATTTTTACTCGTGTTAAGCCACGCAGACACAATTAATTTATCTTCTTCTAGAGAAATTTTTTTTGTCCTTTGCGCTTTTTTCATTCTTGGAGCGACTTCACTTTGTACTGGCGCCAATACTGTGGGATTGGTCTGTATAGCATCATCATATAAATCGGTATCGTTCATAAGCAAATCAGTGAAAGAACCATCATATTGTGAATCCATTTACAAAAAAAAATTATAATCAATTTAGAGGTAAGATAAAATAATTAATACAAAAAAAAATTAATGGTATAATATGTCAATACAAAAAAATTTTGGGGTACAAGGTGACAATACAAAAAATTTTAATGGTGTAATATGACAATACAATTAAATAAAATGTTGTAATATGACAATACAATTAAATAAAATGGAGTAATATAAAAATAAAAAAATTTAATGATATAATATGTGAATACAAAAAAAAATTAGGGTACAAAATGTAATTTGGGGTACAAAATAAATACCCAGATCAATCTTCCCTTCCCCTTCCCCTTCCCTTCGATTAAAAACCCTACCCCTTCCCCTTCATTATCTGGAACGAGCCAGACCAGACGCCCTCCCCTTC
>CM042190.1:1400261-1425430 GCA_023539305.1 Ilex asprella | reverse complement strand
TATATTGAAAAGAAAAAATATTACAAGATCATTTTTGTGTTGATTCTCCATATCTCTATGGTTTGTTCAGAGGTTGTTGTTCAGAGGTCTCCACAAATTATGGTTTTCATCGTGTGCAGAGGATTGACAAAGAGTCTGGAGGAATCACTTGGATGGTCAAAAGTTTTTCACTAGCCTATCATCCACATACCTTATCAACTATAGAAGCTTATCAGCTCATGGGTTTCCTCAGCTAGAATTTATCATCGCTTTCCCCTAGCTCAGACCAGCACCAGAAACAGTCACTGTTCCACTGGTTTACACTTCAACTGGAATTTCAAAAAGGGAGCATTGGTCAGATTCATTTTAGGAAATTAGATTTTCTAGAATAATTTCTATATTTCCATTAAGGTTTAAATATCAAACAATTCATTTTATGCATGGAGGGACCCAAACTTTTTCTTTCCTTTATTTTATCTTTTATTTGTCTATGTTGGTGAGCATTGAGGAGTGACAAATAGAGAGTACAAGTACCAAGGTCATGATAATATGCAATGAAAAACGTTATCACATGTTATAAGATATATAGAAGTTGTTTAATTGTTAAAAAAAAAAAAAGAATGCCAACATAAGACCAGTTGAAGATCCAGAATAAATCCAACTGGAAACCAACTAGGAAACCAAAGAAACCACCAGCTGCGAGCACACTGAAAGACAGGAAAAAACCCATAGCAGCCGCAGGCACTTGAAGAATCACACAAGCCAAAAACCACAGCTTCAAAATTTAGAGACAATCTACCAACAACACAACAAGCAAGACCATCTGGAAGCTGCAAAATCCAGCTGAGATTCCAGTTGGAAAACAACATCTAAAAACTAGTAAAGTTGTATGCCTGTGACACCCCAAAATTCGGGGGTCCCTTATCAACCATTGACCAACCGTCAACACACGAAAATAACATTTCTTGTCCCAATCCAGAACCTTAAGTCCAAACAAATCCCATAAATCGGGACTTTAACACACGTGTTAACCCCATGTTCTTTTTGGTCATTTAATTCATCAGAGGTGTTATGTGTCTCAAAATAGTTCATTTAGTGTCCATTTGCATCCTTTGAATCAAGGAAACAAGACCCAAAAGCATAAGAACACTCATATTAAATTCTAAAATGTTTCTGCAGTATTGGTACGCAGTACCGGTACACAACAGTACCGATACATCAAACTCTCTGGACCAAAGTGTACCGGTACACTGTACCGGTACAGTCTATCCAGATTTTTACCTTTTCTTCCGTTTTTCGTTTCCAATTCATTCAAAACCTTGCTCAAGTCAACCCAACACTTACATAACATGTATTTGGGCATTCCACATATATTATATAAAATCTATTACAACATTTGAATGTAATCTCATTTAATTACATGCCAAAAATAAATATTCATTTCAATTTTTACAATTTTTGTCAAACTGAGCCACATCTCGGCTTCTTCATCCTTGAGGCTCAAAGCACGAGCCATCCACCGACACAAACCCTGCACCTGAAATGTTTTTTTATAAAGGGTGAGCTACGCTTAATAGAGAACTTCATAAATAGGCTACTCCCCAACCCAAATTCACATGAAATGCTCATATGCAACCAATCTACCATTCACATATTTTAAACATATATATGCCATGCAATGCTATGGAATAAGATGAGACTCACTCCCAATAACCAACTCGGACCCTTCCCGGCCCTTCGACACATGCAATTTGCAATTGTGGACATGCCCGTCATCCATAATCTCGAGCCTTTTCCGGCTCTCCAACACATGCAATTTCTCATGTGTATAATTCCATCATCCATATTAAACATCAAATGACATTTTCAATCTAGGGTCTTGTATAGGGTGAGTATTTATGGACTTACACCAACAACACTCAACCGACACGGGATTCATGAACTTCCACCAACGGTCCCGCGTAAACCGACACACTTTATGAACTAATACCAACGACAGTGCGTATCTAAATTACCGGGCCTTACACCCTCGGGATCTTCTAGCCCTTCTTGCTAACCTCGACCCTCAACACCTCGTAAACCGTGCGACTCGGCCAAGTCATTGACTTAGCTCCCTCGAGCCCACTCGTCATCCACCCATGTGGTGTTGACTCCTTTCATGCACAACTACTCATTTAATGCAATGCTCCCGTGCATATGCAATGTAATTCCTCATTGCAATACTATTACAATATTCAATATGCAAAATATACCATATGAACCATTTCAAACCCGATTCATACAATCCATGACAAATTATATCAAAAACATATAATTTTCATAACTCACAATGTCAAAAAATAATTATGAATTTATCAACATTATTTTCAAAGCTTAAGTCCAAGCAAATCATCTCATATCAAGCAATGATATGCTTCCAAATCAAGGCATAATATAAACACATAACATGCCCACAATTCACATAATTTAAGAAATCACACTAGACAATTTCTACATACCCATTTCAATATAGAATATATTCTACCTAATTTCAATACCCCTTTCATCAATTCATTACCATAGGTAAGTCATATATTTATCTATATTAACTTACCCATTTCCATACAACATTTAAAGTTGTGAATAAAACCCAAGTAGGAAAATTCCCTACCTCTTGTAGCGTGAGAGAGCGACTATAGGAGTTTCTAAGGCTTCAACCCAAGCTCCAAATCCCTCTCTTCAAATTTTAGGTTTTCTCAACTTCGGTGAAAGTTCTCTTTTTTGGTGTGTACGCGTAGCCCTCGTCGAGGAGATCGACTTTCCTTCTTGGCCCGAGTGGATCCGAGCTCTCTAGCTCCGTAGATCGTAGAGAGAAGTTGAAGATTTCTTATCTTTTCCCTCTCTTCTCTATCGGCTGAAAATCAGCTGAGTAATGGGGGAGAAATTTGATTTTTCCCCTATTTATAATTTTAGAACACTTAGCCCACAACGCGCCACACGTCCTTTTTAATTCCAGGTCCGTTTTCATCCCGAAATAATTAAATTTCGCCCCGGTTCAAGTTCAATTTTTTTTTAAATTTTTCTTAACCTCATTTATCTTAAAAATCTCATAATTTTTCTAAAAATTTCGTATTTAGGTCTCTCGGGGCCCGTTCGTCTCGTAAAACGTGAAAAACCTGACTATCTCAGAATTCGATGAAATTTGACATGGTCACTAGTTTTCACGAGACGATTCCAACGGTGAGGTCCGTTTCGTCATCCGAGCTCTAGAAAATTTCAGGTTTACTACCCAAATTTTTATGATAATTTACCATTTTTTCCTTTATTCTTAAAATTTTAAATTTACCCGGGTTTTTACAATGTCAGCCACAACTGCTGAACCAGCTCCAAATCAGAAGCACAACTCAACAGTCCTCCCAGATCAGCCACAGAAAACCGCACATCAGACCCCATAAATGCAGCAAACACAACATCATGAAATCAGCACCTTTTGAGAAGGCAATAAACCTAAACCCTGCGGCAACTGATGAAACAGTTGGTAGAGCAAAACCAGCAGCACTGCCTGAGTGTATACGCATACAACACATCATTTACCACCAAGCACCCAATAGACAACACATACCAACTACCCATAACAGACAGAACACTCATAACATTCATCATCACAATCAGCATAGGAACATCCCAACAAACATCAGTCATGCATTCCAAACAACACAAAACACTTTGAGCTAAAACAACTACTTAAGAAACCAGCTAAAAAAGCATCTACATTCCCCCTCCTTGCAACTGCCAGACCACCACTGTCCAGCTAACATTCCTCATCCTTGCAGAAAACAATTTAAAATGCCATATAGAAAACAACAACTCAAATGGAAACATAAAGAACATGTACTAGACAAAGCATGAAGATTCTCTTCAATCCTATTTTACATACGAAAAATTCAAGTTTTCCTAGTGCATAATACATCAACCCAAAATAAAAGTTGTTAGACATCCAATGTATCACTACATAAAGATATTGTTAATATTCTACCAAATACACAAATACACCATAATTACTTCAGTAAAACCCCAATAAGTAATACAAATATCAAGAACAGTAATGCACAACAAACAATGAAATTGCATCCATAACAAGTAAGCATAAAAAGTGTGATCCATTTCTTCTCTACTTCCTAAATTAGCATGTAGGATCACAATTTCTGATTCATTTATGCGTGTGTCGTACTCATCAACCCAAATGAAACAATTAGCATGATCACACCATCTTGGACAACGATAAAAAAGACAACTGTTGTTTCTTTTTGTCCGCGCGACGAAAACATTCATATTACCATATCCACATAAGCAAGGAGGTCCAACTCATGCCATTATATGATTCCTGTTTCAACAAAATTAATTTCAACAAATTTGACATAATAATTTGTTCAACATAATATTGGAAGTTAAGAAAAAAGTAAAATATCATTCTAAGTAAGACATATATTAATGATGAATTGATGCCCACAATTGATCCGCAATGCCATCTCTAACATGAGTCATTTCACGCAACTGACTCGGCGTTATATATATTTCAATTGGTGCTTGTGAACTAGATCCTGCACCACCTCTACCATCATCAACATCCTCCCTTCTCTCAAAGTCATTAAACAAATGATCTTGTTGTACAATTATGGATTGTATAACAAGCTGTGGGTAGATATTTTTGTGTGGTTATGGGATAAGGTGGCATTAATTTGAGAATGGGAAAACGAGCCTTCAAAACTCCAAAGCAACGTTCAATTACATTTCGAAGTGATGAATGACGGTAATTGAACAACTCCTCTTTGTTAGTTGGGTGTCGACCCCTACCTCTATAATCATGCAAGTGATATCTCTCACCATGATAAGGGGACAAAAAACTTGGCATGTTTGTATAACCCGAATCTACAACATAGTATTTATTTGTAAAAAAATATATACCATAGTAAGACAAAGTTTTAATGTTGTACAAATTACTTATTTGAAATATGTGGTTAAATTTACCTCCCGGCAGCATTGGAAACATGTTTGCTGGATTAGTGACACACTCTATAAAAACTCTTGAGTCATGTGTTGTACCTTCCCACCCACTCAACACAAACGTAAAGTGCATGTCAAATGAACATGCACACATAACGTTCTGAGTTGGTACAGATTGCTTTCCACGGTATGGTACTTGTTGGTCTACTAGAACACATGCATCAACATGGGTACCATCAATTGCAGCAACACAATTCTAGCATGACAAACATATCTCCCAAATACCATCAATTACACCAAAACATATATTTTGTAATTCATATGAACATAAAGTAATACTTTCAATTACCTTAAAAAATGGATAATATTGTGGATTGAATCTGATCTGTGGTTGATTGACTTCAAAATTCGGGGGTTGTATGATATCCATTCTAAGCCCACAAACTGACTTCAACGCACGCTTGAAATATTTGGATATTGTTTCACCCGAATGCTGAAACCTTTCAGCTACTGTGCAATTTCGTTCATTGTGGCATACAGTGAGTAGAAATATAGCAACTTGCTCTTGAACAGTGAGGTATCTAGAATGTTGTAATCCTCTATTTTTAAGCTCTTCGCAAAACAACACACAAACTGGCGGATCCATTCTAAATTGGTCGAAACACCTATTTTCATGGCCATTAATTAATTCCAATACATATTCATGCCCCTTAAGTTTAAATGTTCTACATGGACGTGATCCTAAATTTTGACTAGAATAATGATCAACAACTATTTCAGTTATGACAATACCCATATCATCATCACTATCAAATATCAATTCCTCATCTAAATCCATTAGTGTCCAAGCACCTATAACACATAATACGCATAAGTATGCAAAACATCGATGTCATCAAACTTACAAAAACATTCATATCATTACACTTACAAAAAAATCGATGTCATTAAACTTACAAAAACATAGATGACATTAAACTTACAAAAACATCGATGACATTAAACTTACAAAAACATCGATGAAATTAAACTTATAAAAACATACCAATTGTTAACAAAAGACAAAAAGTTGAGACGGACATCCATGAAAGTCATAAAGCAACAAAAGGTCCAATGCTCTAGAGTTAAATAGAACATCACTGGCGCATAACCCAATCCCCCTTCCTATGGTCCGGCATCGCCAGGACCAACTTCCTCCAAGTCAAACCCTCACTAAATTTTGTTATGGCTTTTGAATAGCCGTCACCATCAATGTCCTCCAAAGCATTCAAAACACTCATACATTCATCTACCAAGTCATTGTTGTTGGTATTAACCTCACTATCCCCATACAAAGATGTTGCCCCCATTGATTGTGACATCTTGTACTCTAAATACTCATTTTTTTTCTTTGAGTTTTCAACCAACACATTAAGGGTAGCTGTAAGACCAACCATAGCATTATTTTTCTTCATATGACGACTGCACGTTGGAGTGGTAGACCTATTACGAGAACGGTTGGATAGGCCTTTGGCTTTTTCATTGTCATCAACTTTATCAACCTCAGTTGTAGGATCAAAAGTTGGGTCTGTCTCTTCATCGCTATCAGATTGAGGTAGGGTTGAAGGGTGAGCATGCTCACTGGTTGCACCTGTCTTACCAAAAATTCTACCAAGCTTGTCATAATGCGGGCAACCCTTTTTCTTGAACTGTCTAGCATGCTTATTCACCTAGCAAGCATGAAAACTAATGAATACTAAATTCTTGACAAATATAAACATAATAATGTTTAAGCGTTTTAAGAATAATTGGCTACTTTGCACAAATTCTTCCAGACATCATCAGGTAAAGTAATTGTCTGTCTCTCTAGGTCCCATCCTACTCCAGTTGTTTCATTCAATAACTTCTTAAATGCATTGTACATTGTTCTCAAAAGATTATATTTGTTTCGCAGCTGCTCAGTATGGTAATTATACCCCGTCTTGTTGCTTAGTTGCACTAAGATTCTGTTCCACGCATCCTTTTCAAACATAGATGTGTCTTTAGGATGAAATGGTACTTCTAAATCCATCAATTCAATAAAAATGGCCTCATTTTTAGACGTCCATAGCCCATCACCATTCTTAGCCCCAACCTCAACAACATCGTCATCCTTATTTTCCATCTATATAACCAACAATTCCAAATTAGAGACAATATCATAAGAAGAAAGTTCTATAAACACCTACATATCCAACTCTCTTTCCATTAAAAATTTTGAAAACCCGACTTCCTATTATCCCCAATAATTCAACACTTTTTCCAATAAAACAGCATACACATACACAAGTATAATAAAATCTTACCTTAAGTTGCAAGAAAAGAAGATTTGAAAGTAGAAGAGTTAGATCTGTGAATCCATATCAATTCAAACAAGAAACTCGAAATAAAATAATTACCTGAACTTGAATAGGGCTAGGGTTAGGGATTTATCATTGGCTTGCTCCATGTCCCCTTAATTGGTTGTAACAATGAAAGCAAAAATTAAAAAGACCATAGAAAGAAAAATAATGATCGAACAGGAGAATGAAAGGAAAAATCATGTGATGCTGTGTCGAAAGCAGGGTATGGATCTAATTATGTCTTAGTTGGAGAAAGTTTTCTAATAAAAATGGAATGAAAATCGCATATCACATAAACAAGAGGCAGAACTTCAACAAGCAATCTGCATAAAGAATGATTAACAGTGTTCACTGACTATCTCACTAGAGGATCAACAGTTGACCTAAATGACACCACAGCCCAATGTTGGACCATTCGTAGGTTTAAACCTCACTGGCCCTTCCTAGTAAAATTTAAAAAAAACTGACTATCTCACTATGAATAGTGACAGTGACCTCAGTAAAACCATAGGAAAAAGAAATGTCATTCTTTCCTATAACAAAGCAGAAAGGTATTTCCTTAAAAGGCAACGAACCAATATCAAAACTAAAAAAGAACATCATTCAGTTAAACATACAAAGAAATTCACATGAATGTTGTTAATTTTCAAATCCCTTCTGTCATATTTGAAAAGAAAATACATTTAAACCTTGGGTAATACCCGATTAAACAAAACAATGTTTCATAACCCTAGATCTGATGAAAAGTTGGACTTACAAAATCAAACCTTAGATATGAAATAATAAAATATAGATCTTTAAAAATAAAATATGGATCTACAAAAATAAGCCCTAGATTTGAACAACATCATCATAGATTTAAAAATAAATGAAAAATTTTGCGGAGAAAAGGGAACTTACCACTTTGCCGGAGATGGAGATGTCGCTAGAGTTGGAGGCACTTGTTCACTGGAGCTAGAGTCACTTGTTCGCCGGAGTTGGAGACATCTGTGGCTGTGGAGCTGAATACGTCTGTGGAGTTGGGTGGAGTTGGAGACATCTGAGCAAAGATGCATTTTCGTGGCTTTTTACATGGTAAGGAAAATACTATGCAATTTTGTTGTGGAGAAGACTCGAAGTCCAGACCTCATTAAATAGGGAATAAGAGTTCCGAATGTTTAGGTTTTTTTGATGTTTTCAAAAACATCATTTTAGATGTTTTCAAAAATTGTCATTGTTTTCAAAATAGAGCTGTAAAAAAAACGAAAACATTCTCCAAATAAGTTTTTGTTTTTTTTAGTCATAAAATGAAAAAAAAAACTTGTGGTTACCAAACGCAGCCTTAATTAATGAGCTTACGAGTTTTGGTGAGTTAATGAGTCATTTGGCTAAATCATGAGGGCACGAGCCTACTCTGAATTTTTTTTAAACGTATAATATGTATATATATATATTTTCAATTAATTTCTAGATATATCTACAAGTGCCATCTCTATATATTATTGTTCAATCAGTCAATATGACCTATAATTAAATAACTAGGAATTTTTGCACACAATTTAAACACGTTATTGACATATTTAGATAATCTGCTAAGATATTTTACTAATTTTATGAAATTGAAGCTATGTACATTATGTATACTTGGTTATATGATCAAATGAGTGATCAATAATGAATCACTATTTACTTGATTATTTGTATGAAACTTTTTTTTATAGCATTGATAAAAAAATATCAATTAACGCTTTTAAAAAGTATGAAATCTCGTTGGGTCTACTGTAAATAATTACAATTAGTCTCATTTCTTTGTGAAGGTTTTTATTTATTTATTTATTTTTGTTGTTTTTTTTCATGTACATTATTTGACCTATTTGTATTTAATGAATATTTAAATATTAAATATAATATAATAAATACAAAAATTTGGTTTACTTTTATCAATTGTAGGAATAAAATTAAAATTTTTAGGTAAGGTGTCTACCAAGTGTAAAATTTCCTTGCAATAAGCAAGTACATATCATAAAACATAGATTTTTGCTTTTAAATATTGACAAACATTTGAATAAAAAAAATAGGGTTAATTATATTAGAGTTATCTAAAGTATAGTGTTTGATTCATTTTGGTCCTCAATATTTCAATTGCATTCCTGAAGTATTGAATATATTTTTATGTGGTCTCTCAAACAAACAACATCCAGATTGCTAACGATTTTTTATCGTAAACTTGTAATACTTAAATATAAGCAAAAAAATAATAATTTGGATAACTTTTTATCAAATTTTGGTCAAAAAGTTATCCAAATTATATAATTTTGATTATAAGCTATCCAAATTTTAGTCAATAGCTGCCCATATTACAAATTTTTGGTCAAGAGCTATTCAAACTATTTTTTTGTTCATATTTAGGTATCATGTGATAAATTTATAATTAAAAATCATTAATAATTTGGACGACATCTACTTGAGGGACTATATTGAAACATATTCAATATTTTAGTGATTAAAATGATGCAATTAAAATATTCGAGATCAAAATGAGATAAATTACATACTTTGGAGATATCTAGTATAATTAACCCAATAAATTAAAAGAATCTTTACAAAAAATATCAAAATTTCCAAAAAATAAAAGAAATATGTCATTTTCAAAAAGCTCGGCGAAACTCATTCAAAGGGAAGTCGTTATCTCTTTCTTGTTTTTTTTTTTTTTTTTTGTTTTGTTTTACTGAAAGGGGAGTATTTCACTCATGGAGAAGCTCTGTATTAGTATTTAGTACTATAAAAATCAAAAATAAAAAAAGAGGACAAAAAAGGAGCACCAAAGTGGCGTTATATCATAAAAGTGTTGTTAGTCTCACTTTTTTAATATTTAAAATTTATTTATTTTTATTAGTATGATAATATCACATTATTTGATTCTTGTTTTTTTGTAAGGACAACTCTATTTTTTGTCTCTTTTTGTGCTTGAATTAAAATTTGGGTAAAAATAATTTAAAATGCTTCTCCAAGACCCATCTCTAACTATGACTTAAATTTTTAATTAAATTTAAATTAATATTGGAGTAAAAAACTTAATTTGATATAAAATGCTCAAATGGACAAACTCAAATTTAAAAAAGAAAAAATCTAAATTAAATGAGGACTAACCCAATTTAAAAGAGAGTAAAGATGACAATTAAATATTTAAAAGATTTTCACCATTAAAAATATGAATAAGGATTTGAATCTCTCTTGATTTGAGTAAAAAAAAATGAAAAAATGAGTCTACATTGTAATGAATATTTTCTCCTCTCGAGTAAATATTGAACGCAAGGGTGATATCATGTCACCATTGATGATATGATATCACCAACTAATAATAAAACCCCAAATATAAAAGGTGAACCCCACTTAAGCTTACATGGCAAGAGAATAGGAATTTATTTGCTTACATGTCAGGTTAGTTATTGATTTTCGTGGAGTTCATCTGCTTATTTGTTTTAATATTATTGTCCAGTGATATCACATCACATTGCTACATAGTATCATCGTTGTAATGAATATTTTCTCCTCCCTTAGAGCATCTTTAGCTTTTACCATTTTTGTACCATTTTTTAAAAAAAGGTAAAAAAAATTATTAAAAATCTTCTGTAATGCTAGACTCATACTAAATGAAGAAAATATTTTTTTTAAACTCAAATAAAGGGAGACTCAAATCCTTATCTTTTTCACCAATTGTGAGATTACATCATCTTTTAAAAATTTAATGGTCATATTTACGCTTTTTAAAATTTGAGTTTGTTCTCATTTAAAAAAAATTATCTTCCTTTAAGTTTGGGTTTTTCTATTAAAGAGGTTTATACCAAATCAACAGTTTGAGTCTCCATTAGCGATGGTATTAAGGTTAGAGAAAAAAATTTAAACTTTTTTACTTAAATTTAAATTTGTGTGAGGGTTGGAGATGCCCTAAACCCAAATCCCAATGGTTTAAAAATCCTTTCACCACTTTGTCTTCTTCATTGTGCCTCCACTCCATCTCTGTCGATCGTTTCCTACAATAAACTCTCTCCCTCTCTTTGCTGTGTCGTGAACTACAGAACATGATTCTCACATGGAGAAGAAAGCCACCTATTTTAAGCAATGCTTAAAAAGTAGATGATCGGAGGAGTTGAAGACGATTCCATCTAAGTTGCTTTTTCTTGTAGCAGTTTTTATCATGTTGCCCTTGGAATGGTCGATTTAGGGATATAAAGCACTTGGGATAAGATGTGAATTTGGAAAATAAGATTTGAGTCTAGAAATGGAGATCTACTCTCATCTTGCACTCCCAAAACATCACTCAAATTTTAATTTGTATCCTCACACCCTAAAAGACTTAAATTCGTATCAATATGCACTTGAAAATAATTTCATCCAGTTAAAAAAGTTTGAACTAATTATAAGTTATATCCTTCAAAGTTTAAATATTTCATATTTATGATACAAAAAGCATTCCATCTATTAATGTTCGTTGAATAACTTTCAATTGTATTGTATCATAACATATTCGTATGATGTCGTGTTCAAGTCAATAAAAAAATATTTTTAAAATTTTAAAAACATTATAAAATGCCTATTTTTTTTTGCATACAATACTCGTTAAATAGCTATTTTTTATTTACAGTTAGACTCCAATCTTTTGATTGTCCGATTTAATTAAACAATTATATTAAAGTTAGATACAAATAACACAATTGTAGACATAAAAAATAATTATTTAACGAGTATTATAGGCAAAAAATAGTCATTTTTTAATTTTTAAAAAATATTAAAAAATATTTTATGAATTTTTGTAAATGTGAAATATATGATGTGAAGCCCCAAAATTCAGGTTGTCCTTTATTAACCGTTGATAATCCCATCAACACGCGAAAATATCTGTGAATATTGCATAAGCCAACACCACGTGATAGCATCCCCTAGCCGGGATCGTAACCTATAATTGTATTCCGGGTTCAATTATCCATTGGATCCAACCGAGATCCAACATACCATGATTTATACTCCATTATGGTCCATTTACATCATTGGATTGAAGGAAAACATAGGTCGAAAGAATGAAAAAACAGTTTTAAAATTTGAAATTTTTGGAAAGTGTATTGGTACTTCGTACCGATACGGTTTGCTCACTGGACGGCAACGTACCGGTACGCGATACACCGTACTTCTAGACAGCAGAGTACCGGTACTCTCTGTCCAATTTTTGCCTATTTCTTCCAAAACCATCTAATATATATTTAACATCATTTCTCACATAAAACTTGCTAAGTACAAGCTCTATTACATTTATTTTCATAAATTTACATGCAAAAAACTAAGTTTTCGCAATGAGTTTATAAAATTCCAAAATAAAGCCACACCTCAGCTTTTCTTCACCCTTGATGGCTCGAATGAGATCTGTCCACCAGCATGTGACCCGCACTTGAAATATTTTTCCGTATAGTGTGAGCCACACTCAATAGAGTATCTCCTACAGAAGTTACTCCCCCCTAGATGCATATGAAATATTCACATGCAACAAACCACAATTCATAACATTCCAAGCAAGAATATGCATTCAATGTTAGAATTTATCATGCCATGAAATGAGATGAGACTCACTCACAGAACTCAACCCAAACCCATCCCGACTCCTCAACACATGCAAGTGTCATTGTGTATAAATCCGTCATCTATGTTACACATCAAATGAAGGTACAATCTAGGGTCTTTGTTGCAGTGGATGTTCATAGACTAACACCAAGGGTCACCAACCCACATGGAATTTACGGACTCCCATCGAAGGGACTGCCTACACCCACACACTTTATACACCAAACCAAAGGAGTGCGTACCCCATCCACTAGGCTTTGCACCTGAGGGATCTTCTAGTCCCTTCTTGCTACCCCCAACCTAGTTTACCATGCAATCATGCAACTCAGCTAAGCCTTCGACCCAACTATTCTAAGCCATTTGTCAATCACCAAGTGTGGTGTTGACGACCAACATGCACACACACCAATGTGATGCACCATTGCAACAACATTATTATGTCTCTTGTGTGATGAATGACATATGAACTAATTTATACATAACCATCCAATTTCATGGGAACTTATATCATAAGCATATAATTTTCACATGTTATCACATAACTCAAGCATGTTATTCCAATTTAACCAAAACAATAATTTCAATAACTCAAGGTATTTTATCAAACACTTTTAAGGAATCAATCATATTAAACACATATCATGCCCCAAAATATCACCAAGTTATAAGAAACATACAAATAACTTCCCTATATCAAATTCAAAATAGAATTCAACATAAATCATTTCAAAACCAACATCCTCATTTCCATGACCATAGATACGTCTTAGGACAATTTCAATAGTAAACCCTTTGTCTATCAACACAAAAGGGTGGAATAAAACCAAAGTAAGAAAAAATCCTACCTCTTGGAACGTAAGATGAAGTGTAGAACTTCAAGTACACCAACCCTAAGCCCAAAAATCTTAATTTTTCCAAATCTCCTCTTTGGATCTTCAGTGAAATCACTTGTTCTTGGTATGGCTGCGTAGCCCTAGTCAAGGTGATCGACTTTAAGTCTTGGCTCGATAGAATCCAACCGATGGAACTCCGAGAATCAACGGACAAAGATTGGATTTTTCCTTTTTCTCTCCAACGTTAAAGACTAGCTCTTGCAGAGATATCTCTCTGCTGAAATATCTAATATTTAGCCCTATTTATAATTTTAGAGACTTGGTCCGAGTCGTGCCACACGCCCCTCACTTATCCGGGTTTATTTTCGCTCTGAAACGATTTATTTCATCATGGTTTAAGTTCAAATTAATTTTATTTGAACTTTAATTCAATTATAAGGAAATTTTATAATTTTTATTTTTGAGAACATTTGTGAGGTCATTTGCTACACATTTGTCTCGTAAAAAGAAGAAGAATTGCCCTCACCATTTGATAATGTGTACACCTGACTAATAATAATGGGATCATATCCTTCATCGTGGCCTAAAACCATTTCGATTATATCAATGATTTTGTATATGTTCTTGGAAGGAAGATACCCAAAACAAATTTCATGCCAATAATCGCCCTCAACCTTATAGGGAGAGCCTGCAGTTCCTGAATCTCCCAAGTGCTAGGATTACAACTATCTGATTCGACTTGCCAAAACATATCAACTCAAAGCAAGAAAGCAACGTGTTCACCACGTATGAATAGGTTGGAATAGGGTTTTCTTCAAGCAACCCTCAATTCATGTCCATGGAGTTAAGGTACAAAGTCCATAAACAACTTTGGGTAGGCAAGAACTCTATGGGCTCGTTTGGTAGACGTATTAGGAGGGGATTAAATATTAGATTGTACTATTTTTTATTTAATCGGGGTTAATACTTTGTTTGGTAAGCAAATTTGATGCCGTATTAATTTCAAAAACGTATATTGATCGTATACTTATCGTATATTTTTTATACGATAACTCTGTATTATGGAGGTTTTTTAATACCACCAAGTGAGGTGGTATTATAATTCAACTCAAACTTATTATTCTACACATTTACTATTATAACCATCTAACTGATAAAATCAAGTTGTCATCAATGTAACAAACACTGATTGAAGATATTTTTGTTAATTCAACATTAATACGATAGAATAATTCTCTAACCAAACAAATGATTGGATTAAATAACTACTATCCAACACTTATATTGTATATTACCAAACACTTGATAAAATTACGTATTATTCTAATACTCTATTTAATCTTGTCTTTTGTCCTTCCGTATTGTATTAGACTGTATTATTATATCTAATCCATTAATTTCTAATACGGCAACCATACGAGCCCTATGTGGAGTAAGAGAGAGTTAAGCTTGGGGCGATGGCGGTGAAGCTTCTTAAAATATGAGGACGAGATCAAGTTTTGCCATTCTTTGCACACACATCTCAACTTGCAGACTATTTTTTGTGGGAAGTCTTGAAAGTATGTCGACAAGTAATTCAGGAATGTTGCAGCTCTGGATCTTGAGTTTGTCCATGGAGTTGCTTGTCCTTTGTGCTTTCTTCATGGAGGTTGTGCGAAAGTTTCATCTATTTTGGGTTTTGGTACTGATGGTGTAAATTAACATAAACGAGCAAAAGGTGTGGAAGGTGTGAGGTGATATGAAATTGAGCTACAAAGCTCGTGTTGATTGTTGAGAGATACCTAGGGAATTTGGAGAAGGGAGGATAAACACAATGAAAATATAGTGGTTCACCGACATAGGAGCTCAACTAGTCTACTCTCTAATGGAGACTTTTACTCCTTCTCTCTTTATTGTTTATTGAGATGCTTTACAATGTAATGTGAAAAAAATTAGGGTTCTCTTCCATATCCCTTATACATCTAGGGTTTTTTTTTTGGCTTGGAGGCATTATTTTGTATTATAGGGCTATTGCTCATTTTGTGGGATTCCAGCCGAGATCCTTCACTTTTCCTCGCCGAAACTTCCTTGATTTTGGGAAAAGATCTTGGTTGGTTGAGAGTTTTATGCTTTGATTCCAGCTTTCTGGCGCTTGGGGGTGTCTGCTGTCATCCAATTGTTCCCTTATCATTCTCTCTATTATCTCGCCTGGGGGGGACATTTAGCATTGGACTTCTGAATTCTATGAGTCTCGTCCGACCTATTGACATGACCTTCAAGTATGAGCTCATATTTAGGATATATCCTTGATATCATCAGTTGCCCCCCAGCCCTTGGTCCAAGCCGGCTGAGCTACTTTTTAAATCGAGCTGAACCAGCACGTGGCTGTCTTTGACTTGCACCTGTGAGTTGTCTTTTGACGGTTTCCAGCAATCATGGTCTTCTTGATTCTCGGGCACGTTCTACCTCACATCTTTCAAGCTTTAAATGATCACACGGCTACAAGAACCGCCAAAATTAAAAAATACCCCCTTGTTCATCTTCCTTTTCCGGCCTTTGACTTCGTAACCTTCTGCATTCTCTGCCTTACTCCTTTGGCGACTTAGGGCTTTACTGAAGATCAATTTTTCCTGCTTCTTCTTGTGGTTTGAACGAAATTTGCTCCTTGCTTTCGACTCTAGCTTTTTCCCACCTTTCTCCCTTATTTACGTATGCATCCTGTCCTCTATTCATCTCTTTGTTCTGGATCCCTCGAATTTGAGGTGGTTGTTGTATTTCTTGGCTTTTCGGCTCTTTTACTTCTGGAATCGTGACCATTGCTTATCCCCCTCCCGTTCTTCATTGACTAGTGTGCTATTGTACGAATCCTAGGTGTGGGTAGTTACTATACAGATGCTAGGATTATTAGGGAGTGCTTAACTAGTGTTCCTCCTCTCTACCGTTCTTTTAGTTTGTCTTTCTCTTGCCCAATCATGTCTGTTCCTTCTGAAGCCAATCTTTCCCCTAATTCCCTTATGGGTGGCAAGTCCGCCGAAGAGGATGTTGACCTAGGAGAAGTAGGAAATGAAATTGATAACTTTCCTGGCGTTGATTCCATCGATGCTGAGGTGAATACCGAGGTGTCTCCCTCTATTTCCTCTCCTGGGCCCAAGAACCCTGACAAAGGTAAAGGCAAAGTAAGTGGTGTGGGATCTCATCTACGGGCATAGGATTTGCATTGAGGTACGCAGAGCTCATGGGCCCCAGTGAAGTCTCTCCTTCATTGATGGAGCTCATCGAAATTCGCTATAGCTTCCCTCTAGGGGTCCAATGTTGGTGTCTAGAAAAATTCACCCCATACGTCTCCGAAGTCCATAAGAAGGTCTGTTTCTTCAACGCTGCCTTTGAAAACGGTCTATGTTTTTCCTTACACTCTTTCATCAAAAATGTTCTTCATCATTTTAACGTTTGTCATGCCTAGCTCTCTCCTAACTTCTGGGGGGTCCTGGTAGGTCTCCTAGTTTTTTTTAAGACTCACAAACTTGGGGTCCCCACTATTTCTTTGCTCATGGATCTTTTCAACGTCAAGCTTACTTTTTTCGAGAGCTTCCTATACATCTCCAAGTGAGCAAATGCCAAATTAATCATTTTTGGTCTACCAAGTTCTCATAAGAACTGGAAAAAATAATTCTTCTTCGTAGGAGGTTCACCTGCAAATAAGGTGGACACTTTTCCAATCCCTAGAGATTGGTCTTCCCTTGACAACCTGAGTAAGCCTTTGCTTGAACCAACTGAGGGCAGTTTCTGATGTCTTTTTTTAATTTTGCTCTGTTCAAATTGTCTCTCAGGTATTCGCCCCGAGCTTAACGCTGAGGGCAGACAGGTACTATTGAAATTGGAGAAGTGCAATTCTACACCATATCCTGAGCTCATCAAACCTTGGTTCCTCGTAGATCTAGTAGCCTTCCAGCGTCGTCGATAGAATTTCCTACTCATCTTTATGTGGAAGCTCCCATTCCTTCCTGTTGAGGCTCCCATTCCTCTTTCTATTTTTGTGACTAACGAGGCGGCAGGTGGCACTCCTCCTCTTTGTTTGTTAACTCTACTTTTTTTTCTTATACTGATCTATCTACATGATGCTTTTAGGTTCTTCATTAATGGAGCCAATTGAGAAGGATCGCATAGCTAAGCTGAGCCAGTTGAGGTGGGAGAGAAGTGGGAGCAAGCGTAAGGCAGAAGCTAAGGCTGATAGTGGTTCTGCTATTTTTGCCAATGTGCCAAAGTTGGATATGACCCCCACCTCTCCTTCTCCAACTCAGACGACCCTATCCTCCAATCAAGTACTCGAGTCATTGCACAAACCTCCCTTCCTCAAAGGGTAACCCCTCTTTCTCCGGAGAGGTCAAGGGCCAATGTCCTAACCAGACCTCCCATTCTCCGTCAAAAATTGAGAGGGCTCTGGAGATAGTCACCCACATCTCTTCCCTGCTTCTTCCCACTAGCTCGGCTGGAGAATCTCCTCAGTGACTTCTAAAAGGTTCCAAAGCTGGGGGTAAGGGACTTCCCAAGGTCATAACGGGTGGGGATTCTCTTATTAGCAATGTTAAGCGTGCTGTAGAGATCATTGCCTCCATCATCCCTGAATCTATTATCCAGAGGGCTGCTACAATGCCTCTTGGGTCTTTCATTTCTACTCTCTTGTTCGGGGCCACCTCGATAAATATCTAGCTTCTCTCATTTTTCTTTTTAATTTTCCTTACTTTTATTTCCTCATACTGACCTTAGCTTCCGGACTTCTCTTGGATTCTAGGCGGCTATCCATGGTAGTGGTCTTCTGAGGAAGATCCAAGCTCTGGAGGGCTCTTCAAAGGCTTCCAAAGCTCTTGAGCTCAAGAATGCAGAGCTGACCTCTAGAATGCAGAGCTGACCTCTGCCAATAACAATCTTGAGTCTGAAATGCAAGAGTTACAATTGTAGGTTGATAAGTAGGCCTCCCTTATTAAGGACTTAGAGGTTGAGAATAAGAAATCCAAAGAGGAGCCGGGGAAGATGAAGGAGGAGCTTAGGGTAAAGACAGAAGGGTGAATCAAGGCTAGCCGAGATGCTCTTGAAGCTTATGACTCTTATAAGACATTAAGAGGGAGTATGATGTTCTGGTAAAGGCAAATGCCGTTATTAGGGGCGAGCTTGTGGAACAAAGAGTTGCTGCTAAAAAGAAAGATGACCTTATTGCTAAATTATCTGGTAATGTTACCACTGAGTGGGCCAAAGGGTGGCTGGCGTTTCAAGACAAAGCTGAAGAGGTTTACCCCGACCTAGACTTTACCTTTGACCAGGGACAAACAGATGGTGAAGGTGCTGAGGCAGGGAGGAAGGCGACCCAAGATAATACTTTGTCCCCTCTTACCTTTGAAACCACTCCTGGGGCGCTTGACCCCCCACTCGAGGTCATGGCTTAAGACAATCCTCCTTATCCAGCTGTCCCTATAGCCACTGCTGTAATTACTGGTTCTAAGACCTCCACAGTTCTTGCGGCTTCTACTGCCCCTTTTTTTGTTGATTTGATGACAAGAGCTCTATCTGAGGCGCCATGAGTTCTTGTTGAGGTTGAGGTTCCTACTCTTGAATCCTTAGAGGTTTCAAACACTATCTTTTCTGAAGTTTCAACTGCTGGCCTTCCTGAAGTCCTTTTTACTGATTCACCGCTTATGTTGACTGCCGAGCTGCCAGGTTCTCTTCCTCTTGCCCCTCAGGCTCCCAGACTTAGGATTTTTTTTTGTGTAAACGCTGAAAATATTGTGTTTTTGAAGCTGTTCAATACAATCTACTTTGTTCTTCGATGCAGCCTATTCTTTCATCGTCAATGTTTTTTTTACTTCATTGCTTTATTCTGTATTTCCCTTGTCGAGGAGGCCCTTAGCTCTCCTCGAGGCAAATGTTCAACTAAGCTTACCAAGGGCTTCACCAAGAGCTTCTATGACCTTCCTTGTTATGCTGGATCTTCCTTAGCTCGCTTAGTGTGAAGAATGATTAAAAAATATCAAGGGAATGTTAAGGTCTACTGATAGCAGGGGTTTTTCAGAGCTTCCTTTGGTGTGAAGTCAGTGGTTACGCTTCCAGCTCCTTCCAGGGGCATTAGATGGTGAACTTGACATTCCTTACGACTATAAGAGGCTTGCTGAATTTGACAAAGAGAGTAAGCAACTTGATGTCCGAACTCCTTCAAAGGCAGACCTGTCGAGGTGACGTTGTTTCTTTTGTGAGAACTATGATGGCAACACCAGTCCGATCTTAGCCAGTTCATCAAGAAGAGCCCTGGGGCAAATACCTTAAGAGCAAAGGATGGCTCGACCGTCT
Organism: Ilex asprella; assembly: GCA_023539305.1. Taxonomy (NCBI): domain Eukaryota; kingdom Viridiplantae; phylum Streptophyta; class Magnoliopsida; order Aquifoliales; family Aquifoliaceae; genus Ilex; species Ilex asprella. The sequence goes on along the minus strand of CM042190.1, from coordinate 1,405,368 downwards.
AAAAAGGTTAGACATTCTTCTATTCTGCTGCTGGAAGCGGTGATGAGGATGAGGAAGGTGCTGATGATTGAACGTCGTCGTTCACGTCCTCATTTTTGTTCTAGACCATTACCTCAATTTTTGCATATTTACTAGAATGAGAATTATTGGGCGTCACTACATCTATACCCCACTGCTTTCCAAAACTGTAGTTGTTATCATCAATTAGGAAACCAAAGGGATCCCCGACTATGTTTTTCGTGTGGCTCTTGGTTTCTTAAATATCTCTAACTGTCTTTAAAGCCCCAAAGACTTCTTGGATCTCTCTCTCTCTCTTTTACTTACAATTTTTGCAACTCTTCTTGAATCTGGGAGATCTCTTGCTCTTGGCTTTTCTGGGTTCCACTCTCCTATGTCTCTTATGGCTTTACTCCTTACCTTTTTGTTCAAGAAATGTACTTCTTATGGGATTGCATGGAGGGGGCATTCTCGTTGCTTAACCCTTTCAACAATGACATCCTCAGACATGGATGGGGCCAAGATGAGGTTCTTTCATTTTTTGGATTTACCTTTACGTGCACCGATCTGTGACAAACCTTGCAACTTTGTGCCTCATGGTGAAGTCTGTTTCTTTGAAGGTTCTTTGGAGATGGGTCTTCGCCTTCTTATCCATCCTTGTATTGGAAGGATCTTGACTTACTATGATTTTCCCCTCTCACGCCTTTCTCCTAAGGGGTGGGGTGTGTTAATCAACTTCTTTCATTTCTGGCGGTTGCACGTTGATGAATTTCCTAACATTACTGAATTTCTTTATTTCTACAAGCTTGAGGAGGAAGAGATCCCTTGTTTCTACTCCTTTCAGTGGAGGTGGTTTCGAGAAAATCCTTTGGTTTTTGATTTGCCTTCTTCTCCAGGTGGGTGGTCTCAATGGTTTTTATTTGCTTCTAGGGATTCTTGGAGGTCTAAGGAGGGGTGCTACTTAGGAAACATGGTTTCTCGCTCGTGCAGGAATTTCTCTCACAAAGGTAGAGGAGTTAGGAATCTGTTTGTCTCGATTCTGACCATTTCTTTCCTTTTATTTTGGCATCTCTATTTGTTTTCAGGTGTGAAACCCTGGAAAATGTGAACTGTTTATAACAAAGGAAAAAAAAATAATAATAAATTGTCACCACGGAATATGTTGTGAACCTGAATTTTTCTAGAGCTTGGATGACAAAACGGACTTCGCCGTTGAATTCGTCTCGCGAAATCTAGTGACCATGCAAAATTTTGTTGAATTCTGAGATAGTCGAATTTTTCGCGTTTTACGAGACGAACGGGCCTCAGGTGACCCCGTACACGAAATTTTTATAAAATTTTAAAGTTTGGGGAACAAATTGAGATAAGTTAAAATAAAAATATTTTGAACTTAAACCGGGATGAAATTTAATCGTTTCGAGACGACAACGGACCCAAAATTAAAAGAGACGTGTGGCCAATTGTGGGCCAAGTATTCTAAAAATATAAATAGGGGCCTAAAGTCTGAAAAATCAGACTTCTCCTTCACCATTTCAGCCGGTTTCAGCCGAGAGAAAAGAAGAGAGGAAAAATGAGAGAAAACCCAACTTCTCTATACGATCTACGGCCGTGGAGTGCTCAAATCCACTCGGGCCAAGAACAAAAGACGTTCTACACGTCAAGGGCTACACGTGGGTACCAAAAATCACAAGTTTCACCGAAGGTGAACGGATGGGGGTGTACGAAAATCAAGATTCGAGTCGTATTTCGTTGCTCGGATTCCGTCGAGCTAGAAGGGAGAAGTGATCACGTCGACGAGGGCTACGCGTGGGTACCAAAAACAATGAATTTTACCGAAGGTGAAATTCCGGGAGTTGGGAAAATCAAGCTTCGAGTTGGGTTTTCGGGTCTTGGGAGCTTCCTACGGGATTCTCACGCTACAAGAGGTAGGGGTTCTCCTACTTGGGTTGATTTCTTACCTAGAAATGCCTATGATAAATGGGCTGGATATATATATATATGTATATCTATATATATTGACCTAGGTATATATATATTTATATGTATATGGTTATAGAATAATGAAGATGGTGGGTAGGTTGTTAGAAAATTACACTTGCCTACTCATGGGATTTAGGTAAAATAATTTTATCCTAAATTGGTATGTAAAAATTGCCTATTAGAATTTCTTGAATTATGTGGAAATTGGGCATGATATGTGTTACCATGTTGTTTGCCTTGAAGGTGTTTGACAAAATGCCTAAATGGATTGAAATTGTTATTTGATAAATAACATGTTATGCCTTATGTGGTAAATGAAATTCATATGTGTACGATATGATTTATGTTGAAATTGTGAACTTTAGATATATATTTTGATATATCAATTGTTGTGATGAAGCATGGAATTTATACGTTTATAATGTAAATTGCCATGGAATGGAATTGATTATTTTAATTTAGTCCATATGGCATGCATTACATATGTGACATAATGTTATTGCAATGACACATCGCATTGCATATGCACGGGGAATTCACATCATGAGTGGTGTGTGTGTGTGCATGGTTGTTGTTAATACCATATGTCGGAATGCGGTAGAGACAGTTCATATGACATTCATTACATATGAACCTTGCATGAGAAAAGCAATGGGTCATTACATTGCATATGTACGGGAACATTATATACAAGGACATTGTGTCATAAGGATGTTGTGCATGGGTGTTTATACCACAATCTATGTGGTATTAAATACATGTGGTTATGGGACTTGCTCATTGGCATCATTGCATTTGGAGCATGAACATAGCATCACATTCATTGGCATGGAGCATGAGTGTGGATGTGTGGAATTTGGGTAAATCAACACCTAGCTTGGTGTTTGATTGTGTGTAGACTTGGGAAAAAGGGGATCAACGATCCTTTTTGGAGTTGCACGTTGCATTGCATAATGAAAACTTATGTCGGGTAAAGCAAGAAGGGGCATGGCGACTTCCTTGGGTGAAAAACCCTAAACCACCTGGTTCACACACTTTTCCTGTGGTGCAATTCCGAAAAAGTGTTAGGCCCACGGAGCCTGCGGTGTGACTTCGAAAAATCCGTTGCTCAACAAGACACAAGATTTTGGATATAAAATATACTCATCCAATGAGTATCATATTTTCCGTCGAAGACGGGTTCATTACACATTACATTGTGTTGTGGGAGTCGGAAAGGACTCGGGTTGTGTTACATGATTGAGTCTCATCTCTGTCATGGCATGTTGTACACATGGGCATTTACATTGTGTTGTCAAGCCGGGAAGGACTCGGGGTGAGTGTGTGAATGAGTCATATCTCATTTCATGTTGAGCCGGGGCGGGCTCGGGTTGAGTACATGAGTCTCATCTCATTTCATGGGGCTTGGGTAGCCCGGGTTTAACATACATGGCATTGCATGTGAAGGAAGCCGTGATGGGCTCAGATGGGTGCACATGGGTGGGTCTCACCTCATTCATGGTATGACATAATAGCATTACATCATTTAATCGCATGTTATTGATGGAATGGTTATGGATTTGTGGTGTGTGCATGTGAACATTTCATATGCATATAGGTGGAGGAGTAGCCTCTGTAGGAATTTCTCTACTGGGCGCTGGCTCACCCTATACGGGAAACATTTTAGGTGTGGGTTATACACCGGTGGACGGTTCGCATTCGGGGCCCCAAGAATGAAGAAAAGCTGACTTGTGGCTTTTAATCCAATTTTTGTAAAACTAGACTTGTAATTAAACTTTTACATGTAATCTATGTAAAAGGATTGAAGTTTGGACTTATATTAACCATGTTGATGCATAGGTGTGATGTGTTGATAAGTCATAGTGGTACATGGCAGTGTTACACTTTTATACGTCATGTTACACTTTTATGTGGTGGTGTTACACTTTTAGTGTTACACTTTTATACGCCATGTTATACTTTTATATATGACAGTGTTACACTTTTATATACCATGTTACACTTTCACATGACAGTGTTACACTTTTATACGCCATGTAACACTTTTATATGGCAGTGTTACACTTTTATATGGTCATGTTACACTTTTATACGTCATGTCACCCTTAATACGTTGACATAGAAATTCCAGTTTTGGGGACGTCAAAAGTATGGATTAATGGACCCAGTGTGGTCAGTGGTTTATATTGGACCTCGGATGGGTCATATGATTTTAAAATTGCACAGGTTGCGTTTTGGGTAGAGTTCTCTATACAAAGGAGACTCTGCCCGAATTTTTGTTAAATTAAGGACTCTGGTAAATGGAGCATAACGGTGTGTTATCTAGTTCTTCGGTATACACGGGAATTCTGCGGGTTGATGGGTAATCAACGAACCCCTGGATTTTGGGGTGTCACAGCTGCCCCTGAGCCGGATCTGGTTGAAGCAGTAAACATTAAGAGGGTGAAGCAGGTTCACCCAATGTCTTTCTTAGAATTAGTGTCTCCTGAAAACTTTTTTCTCTTCAGCGCTCTTACAGCTACTTTAGACTTTGTCTCCATCCCAGATTTTCCAATCCCCTTCCCTTCTAGTTCCAACGAGGATGAAGATGACTGTAAGGAAACCTCTGGAAATCGTAAGAGGAATGACTTTTCTGGTAATTCCTCTTCCCCCTTGTCGGGTTCTTCTTTTGGACTTGTTCTTTTCTCTTCAGCTGGACAAAAGCTTCTGAAATTGCTTTCAGGCATTGAAAAGGAGAGAGATGATTTGAAGACGGAGAATGCCCTACTGAGGAATGAGGTGGACGTACTAAAGAAACAGCTCGGGGAGAGTTAGAGATTTCTCCTTCCCCTTTTCCTTTGTATTTTTGTCAATTTGAAGGTTATTCAGATCTCTTTAACCTTTTTTTATCCTCCCGGGTTGCTTAATGGTAGTTAATGAACTATAGACTTGAGAATTTTAGCAAGCACTTGAGTTGGAAATCTTGTTTTTATTTTATGATCCAATGAGCTCATCATAACTTCTATGAGCTAAGGGGCTCACCCTGATTTTATGAACTCCAAAAGCTCATCTTGAGCTATAGAGCTCTTTGTTTATTTTATGAACTTAAAAAGTTCATCTTGAGCTATAGAGCTCTTCTTGATTTTATGAA
>CM042190.1:1371719-1392378 GCA_023539305.1 Ilex asprella | reverse complement strand
ACGTCTCTAAAGCTCAAACTTGCCAATCTATGTGCGTCTCTAGTATTTATCCTAGTATTAAAAATCTATATGGTTTATCCTTCCCTTATCATACATATCCACACATTCACCACAATATTTTATTATGGATATATCTATACAAATATATAAAAAGAAAATACGGGGTGTTACATAGACTTCCCACCCCCTGCGAATCTTTCAGATATTACTATGATTTCCCCGAAAGGCTACTGATGTGGTGGAGGTGGAAGAACCCAATTTTGATTATCATGGGCCATAAAACGGTGTAGCTGCCCCCGTTGGATCAAAAACTCAATCTCTTTTTTCAACTGAATGTAGTCATCAGTGTGGTAACTATGATCCCTATGGTACTCACAGTATTTTGTGGGGTCTCTCTTCGTCGGATGTGCCTTTATCTAAGGTGGCCATCTCAGGAACTTCTCATTTTGTACCTCATTCTATGATTTGTGATATCGTCCCGGTGAGGGGATGGAGCTGCCAAGGTGGGTACCTCGACTACAACTCTAGCTGTGGAGGTCCTAGGTGACATCTGACGTTTCCCCTTCTCTTTGGGGAACGACCTCTGTCTCTTCTTGGAGACTCATCTCGTGTCTTTTCTCTTTTGTAAGTCCGAGCCCCTATGAAGTGGGATGCGAAAGAAATAGAGATTTCTTTGATGGAAGAGATCGAGGCTGGAGGGAGCTAGTTGAACCATACAGGGGAAAGTGCAACACCCCGACAGAGAATGAGGATTCCCTTTGTTGCACCAACACATCCATAGTTACTGGAGTTTTTCACCTCACAACCTCCTTCATATGACTGAGCTCTTGCTGGATACCCTTGAAGCGCTGCTCCCAGTATTGTTCCATCCTTTCTTGCTGGAAAGGGAGAAAGTCGTTTCTCTCTATCCCCTCATTGTGGCTCTGCACCTCTTCGTTATCCTTGTTCCTAGGTGGTAAATGGGGAGCCTGGCTGTTCTTCCCTCCTTTGTTTACTTCTCTAAGAGGGTCCAAGTGCTATCGTCCCCTGCGTGGGGGTCGTTCTGGCCCTGCAAATTTGGCTGTGCCTGTTGAGGACCCTGTAAGAGCTTCAAGAGCTCTTTGTTTTGTTGGAGTAAGTGCTAGTTAGCTAGATGAATAGCGTCCAATTCATTGTTTATCAGGGGATCTACCTCAGGAGGATTATCTCCGGCTGTGGGTATGAAGTTATGAGGATTTTCTTGATGCCTTGCACTATTGGCCTCTTGTTGATTCTGTATCCTTGGAGGGTTCATCTGACTTCTGCTCATATTACGTGTAGAGACCATCAATTACTGAAAATTCAGTGTATTTGTAACAAGAACAGTCATTCCCATGGACAGTGCCAAACTGATGGTGTAAATTAACGTAGACGAGTAGAAGGTGTGAGGTGATATGAAATTAAGCTGTAAGGCTCATGTTGATTGTTGAGAGATACCCAGGGAATTTGGGGAATGGAGGATAAACACAACGAAAATATATTGGTTCACCAGCGTAGGAGCTCGACTAATTTACTTTCTAATGGAGACTTTTTCTCCTTCTCTCTTTATTGTTCATTGGGATGCTTTATAGTGCCATGTGGATAGAATTAGGGTTCTCTTCCACATCCCTTATACACCAAGGGTTTTTTTTGGCTTGGAGGCATTGTTTTGTATTTATAGGGCTATTGCTCATTTTATGAGATTCCAGCCGAGATCCTCCCTTTTCCTCCCCGAATCTTCCTTGATGTTAGGAGAAGATCTTGGTTGGTTGAGAGTTTTATGCCTTGATTCCAGCTTTCTGCCACTCGGGGGGTGTTTGCAGTCATCCAATTGTTCCCTTATCATTCCCGTTACTATCTCGCCTAGGGGGGACATTTAGCTCTATTTGGACTTATAAACTCTGCGAGTCTCGTCCGACCTCCTGACCTGATCTTCAAGTATGAGCTCATATTTATGATTTATCCTTGGTATCATCAGGTACTACTTTGGTTTAAAAGCAAAAACCTAAGTAGTAGTGGTATTCTTATAAGTGAAAGTATCATCAATTTTGGGTTTTTGGTACTTTGATTTGAGAGCAAAACCCAAGTAGTTGTGGTGTACTTATAAGGTTGGCACTTTCACGCAGTAACATGCCATTGAAATTGTACTGCTATGAGGATTTCAATTTTGATTGGAATCAAAGATTGTATTGATTGAATTGTTATGTAAAAAGTGATTTTTTGGCAGAAAAAACATTTTTTAGAATGAATTTTGTAAAGTTAAACAAATAAGATGAAAATTGGATTAATATCAATCCTTGTTTAAGTTGAAAATTAAATTTTGGATTAATAGCATTTTTGGTTCTTAAAGTATGCAGTTTTTTGTCAATTTAGTCCTATTGTATCAATTTTATTAATTTGGTCCATAAAATAATCAATTCGTGTCATTTTGGTCATTACATAGACGGACTGATAAGTATTTGACGGAATGATTACGTGTTAGTTATGTGATACTATCTAAAAAAATGACATATGGTCACTTCCGTAAAAAAACTTGACGAGTTATCTGATTGAAACCAAATTGAAAAAATTAATACTATGATGACTAAATTGATAAAAAAAATACATACTTTAGAAACTAAAAATACTATTAACCAAAAAAAATTTAGTCAATTTTATCGCGACATGTTTTTTTTTTTGTCTTGAGCATCTCAAAGAGACATCTGATACCGAGACCCGACGCTTTAGCTCCTAATGGAGGCACAAGGATCTAAATTTTGTTTTTTTATCAAATAATTATATTAATTAGCAACGTGTTAGAAAATTTCTCGTGAAGTTTTATATGTATCACATAATATAATTTTTTAAAAACAAAATAGTGTGGTTTTGGACCAACAAAAACCATCCCCCCCCCCAAAAATAAAATAAAATAAAATAAAAATGAAGTCATTCCCATTTCACCCAAAACGTCGTTGTTTTGGGAAGCCCTAGCAGCCCTCCATTTTACTTCACAACGCATCTCTGTCTACCTCACTCTCTCTCATTCATTCGATGTTCTAATTCTCTCTCTCTTTCTCTCTCTCTCTCTCTCACACACACACACAAGGAAGCTCTAGCAACCCCCTTTCTTCTTCACGACACATCTCTATTTACCTCACTCTCTCTTGTTCTCTTTCTTTGTCTCACACACACACATTTCAAAAGCTAAATGCGAGGGATTTTTGACTGCTTGGTGATTGATTGACGTGTTCTGGAGGATTTAGGGCTCATGTGCAGTGTGTTTGAAGCAAAAAAAGAGCGTGAGAGTGATGTGTTTGAGTCAGTTTTTAAATGTATTTTGATTCATTGGAGGCTTTGAAGGTGTTTGGGATTCAAATCTACGACTGATGAGCCACCCAACATTGTTGATTTTTTTCACAACACCCACGTGAACAAAAGGGTGATTGGATTTCTACTAAGACAAAGTCAAGATATTTAAGTATTTGAAGTTGTACAAATTTTATTTATTTTAAATTATTTTGTATGATATGTTGTGCACTAATTGATGTTAAATATTTTAAATTCTAGGAGCAGATGAAAAAATTATCGGAGCAGAACACATAGGAAGGTTCAGAGCCATTAACACAAGATGAAATTGCATGCACAATCTTGAACAACCGATTTGGATATAAGAAAGGGTTTGGACACTAGCCGAAGCCCACATCCTCCAGTCAATCATCAAGAACCACTGTTGAGTCATGAGAACAAACTAATAAGATAAAGAGCTGGAAGTAGTTGTTGATCTCTCCCAAATGAACGTGAGGAAATGAAGGTGAAGCTAGATATATTCGAAGACACTTAACATCAGATGATGTAGCCACTTTTACAAATGTAGCTTCAAATGCAATGTGGTTCGCAGAACACCTTAATCAGCAAAGGCATACCCTATACTTCTTGGTTAGTATATTCTTAGTATCATATTTAGTACATAACACGTAAGTAGTATCCTAAAATCCTTCTAAACAACCTATTTGGGGTGCAACTTTGTGAAAAATCTCACCGGTGACCATCGAGACTAGTCGGCCACTTCGACCTAGTCCTAACAAACTTGTAGTAACAAACGGTGCGTCAATATGGATCCTAGATTGTAACTTTGAGTACTAACGCCTAAGTGATAGTCTAAATTCCTTCAAAATAACCCATTTCAGGTGAGGCTTCATTAAAAACCTCATCGATGGCCATCGAGACTGGTTGGACACTTCAATCAAGTCCTAACAAACTTGTAGGAACAAACGATGTGTCATTACGAATCCCGAATTGTGACTTTGAGTACATAAGGCCTAAGTACTAGTCTAAACTCCATCGAAACAACCCATTTCGGGTGAGACTCCGAGACCAATCGGCCACCTTGACGTAGTGCCAACTAACTTGTAGTAACAAATGGTGTGTCGCTATAGATCTCAAATTGAGACAAGATTAATTAAGTACTTTTATAGTTCACTTTATGTGTATGTTTTGGGAAAAGTGATTCATGATTTGTTAATGTATGTCATTTTTTTGTAACAGATGGATGATGGATTTTTAGATTCAAATTGAAGATTGATGGATGGTATAAGTTGTGTTTATAGAAAGTTATACGTTCTTATGTTGTTATTATGGCATTGGTATTGTGTATTGTAGTTAGTTTGGTACTTGTTGTCAATTGTTGGTTGAAAATAGGGTACATGTATTAGTTGTGTTGATTGTTGGACAAATTAGAGTCTCTAATGAATGGTATAAATTATGTTTATGGGAAGTTTGGGTTCTTATGTTGCCATTGTGGTATTGTGGTTAGTGGTGTTGATTGAAACTAGGGTAAATTTATTCGTTGTATTGGTGGTTGGCTGAAAACAATGTAAATTTATTAGTTGTGTTGGTTGAAAACAGTAAATTTTTTAGTCATGTTAGCTTTTGATTGAAAAATAGGTGATAGAAATTATTAATGTTTCTTACTGCATGAAAACATGTGTCAAATTTTCTTGAAAACTGTTATTTAAAAGAGGTTATTTTTTTTAAAAAATTAACATGTGTTGCGACGAAATTTGTTTCGTCAAAAAATGTTGAACATAAATTATAGTTTCACATAGCAGTCAAGGGACCCAAACCTTGTTTTCTTCCACACGAATCCATATTTTGCTCTGAAACATAATAAAAGATATTATTCTGAATATGCCTACTGATTATAATGTTGTTGATTGAATTGTGACATTAGATGATTAACATCTATTAAATTTTAAAAAGTAACCTAATTATATTTCATTTGTCATGTTTTCAGGCTAGCACATGCGAAGTAGAACTTTTCAAAAGTCAAATGATCATTACATGTTTTGGTAATTTCTTTTCTTTTATGGTAATAAATTACACATTTACAGTAAAATGATACTATATCAGAATATTATTTTCATGTTAGTTAATTTATGTTGCATTTGGTAATGTTTTTATTTTCATGTTTTAAAAAAAAACATAATCAATTTTTTATATTTTTCTGTGGTTAAAAGTTGAAATAAAAAATGTGTTTGAATTTTGATGTTTTAAGAAATCTAAAAACTAAAACAGAAAATATGTTTGGTAGCTATTTTATTTTATATCACATATTTTACCTTTATATTAATTCCTGCTAAAACACATCCACATTATTTATATCAATACATCCATCAACCCATAAAACAGTGTACAATACATCAACCCAAAATATTAGAAGTTGTTAAACATTTAAAGTATCAATACATCAACAAATTGTTAATAATCTACTAAATATCATACTACACCATAATCACTTCACTAAAATCCCAATAAGTAATACTAATATCAAGGGCAATAACGTAGAACACATGATGAAATTGCAACATCAACAAGTAAGCATAAAAAATGTGATTCAATTCTTCTCTCTCCTTCATAAATTGGCTTGAGGGATCACAATTTCTGGGTCGTCCTTGGATGTATCATATTCATCAACCAAATGAAATAATCAGCATCATCACACCATCTTGGACAACAATAAAAAAGGCAACCATTGTTTATTTTTGTCCTCGCAACAAAAACATTCATCAAACAAACTTATACCACCACATGCCAGGATGAAGAAATCCAAGGATTTATAGTCATGCTCATAGAAGTATTGACTGTATAACGCTCATACCAACTACATAAAAAATAAACATGGAATTTGTAAGCTCCCATGTTATTTTTCAAAATTATATTAGAATATCATGTATTACGTTGATACAAAATGAATTATAGACAAATAGATAAGTGTAAGATGGAAAATGTAGGAACCGTGGAGATCTTTGGGAGACTTGATATTTTGGGGAAATCACTCTTAAAAGGAATTGACTAAAAAAATTCAAAGGTTTTTAGGTTAAAATAACATTAAAAATTGATCCGGAAGGTCGAGAAACTTTGGGTTCTGTGATATGAGATGTATTAGAAGTTTGGATGTATTCTAGAGTTGAAACACATTTTTGTATGGAATTTGAATAGGAAGAAGTTTGACACTACCTTAGTATTTTTAACATGACTTTTTACTCCAACGTCTGATTGATATGAATTTTGGACAGTAGAAACTAGACTTCAAGGAATATAAAAGTCTATTTCATAAAAATTTCGTAAATCAGGTCCTAATTAGGTTAAAATTGAACCAGAATTCTAGGCTAGAGAGTTACTCATGTGGGGATGAGGACGAGAAATCTGCGTCCTATCCGGATGAGAAATATGCATCCAAATGCACATATTAGCATATGGGCAGAGAGTTTAGACCATCGAGAAGCGAATTGTGCGTCTGGATAGGCATTCGAGTTTAGCCCAATCAGTTTTCAACTTTTTCTCTGATTTTGGTCCTATAATTACCCTAGTGACGGGTTTTAGCCTATTTTAAATATTATTTCAACCCTAGAAAGCTAAAGGGAGTAAGGGAGAAGAAAAAGGGACATATTTTGATGGATTAACTGTGACACCCCAAAATTCGGGGGTTCGTTGATTACCTATCAACCCGCGGAATACCCGTAGATACCGAGTAACTCGATATCACACCGTTATACCCCATTTTACCGGGATCCATAACTTAACAAAATTTGGGCAGAGCCTCCTTCGTACAGGGAGTTCTACCCAAAATTCAACTTGTGCAATATAACTTAACATGACCCATCCGAGGCCCAATATAATCAATGACCGCACCGAGTCCATTTATAAATAAACATTGACCACACCGGGTCCAATTACGCATACTTATATCAAAACATGCAAGATTACTTTAACATTAGTCCATATATGTTCTATTAAAATTAATTTGCATAATCTACATGCAAAAGACCAAGTTTTCATAAACCTTTAACAAAAAAAAACTCGAAATAAGGCCACAAGTCGGCCTCCTTCAAGCCTGAGCTCTCCAAGTGAGCCATCTGCAGGTGCAAACCCCACACCTGAAATGTTTCCCGTATAGGGTGAGCCAACGCCTAGTAGAGTAAATCCTACAAAGGCTACTCCCCCCTAGATGCTCATGCTCATGCAACATTCATTTACAACATATAAACAATCATTCCTTATAAGGATATGCATTCTAAGTTGGAATGCAACAATACCATGCCATGAAATGAGATGACACTCACTCATGCATTTTAACCTGAGTCCTCACCGACTCCCACTACACGATGCAATGTCAAAGTGTTTCATTCCATCATTTATGTACATATCAAATGACATTTTCAAAACTAGGGTCTTTCTTGGGAATGGATGTTCATGGACATACACCAAGGGTCATCCAAACCCACACACTTTATGGACTCTTACACCAATGGAGTTCATTTTCCAAATCACCGGGGCTTGTACCCGAGAGGTCGTCATGCCTCTTCTTGCTAACCCCAACCCAATTTATTATGCAACCAAACGATTTAGCTAGGTCTTCGACCCAATTTTTTCCAAGCCATCCCATCAATCACCAAATATGGTGTTGACATCAACCATGCACACACCCATGTGATGAAATGCTTCTGTTCATATACAATGCCATGTCCCATTGCACACAACATAATGCTCAATATGCCAAGAACAACACATGAACAATTTCAACACATCCATGATAAATTTATATCCTAAGCATATAAATACCATATTCATCTCAATGTTAATATATCAACACATGCATATATCAACAAGCACATTCAATCATAAATCATATCGTAAGCATGTGATTCCACAAGTTATCACATAACTTAAGCATGTTATTTCAATTCAATCAAAACAACAATTTCCAAACACTCAAGGCATTTCACCAAACACCTTCAAGACATAATTTATATAATACATATCATGCCTTCAATTTCACTAAGTTACATAATAAATCACATGTAACTTCCATATACCAAAATCAAGCTAGCAATTAGCATAAGCCATTTCTTTGCTAAGTTACATAATAAATCACATGTAACTTCCATATACCAAAATCAAGCTAGCAATTAGTTTGAGCCATTTCTATGCTCACTTTTCCATTACCATAACATAAACATACATATATATCAATACATAAGTTACATATGTCAATCCCATAATAACAAGTTACAAGAAAATTTCACAAGTAACTTTCCTAGACCAAATTTAACAAGTAATTTATCTAAGTCATTTCTATATTCCTTTCATGATTTCCATGAATATAGACAAGTCATAACAAATCTATACATCTAACCATTACTTATGATAACGTAGGTTAGAAATGAACTAAGGTAGGAGGAAACCCTACCTCTTAGAGCGTGAGATGAAGACTAGAGCTTCAAAACATCAAGAATACCTCAAGAACACCAAGAACACCTCAAGATCCTTGATTTATCCAAAATTCACTCTTTGAATCTTCGGTGAAATCCTTCATTCTTGGTACGTACACGTAGCCCTCGTCGAGGAGATGAACTTTTCTTTTTGGTTCGACGAATTCCGACCGACGAAACTCCCGAAATCGGAGCTGGAAGCTTGAAGATGATTTTTTTTTCTCTCTTGTCTTGGACAGCTGCTTACAGATAATAGGGAGATATTTTTCTCCCCCAAAAGCTGATTTAAGAGGATATTTATAGGCGTAAATGAGCGGTCCACATCGCACCGCATATTTTCGACTTTCGGGACCGTTTTTGTCCCGAAATGATTCATTATACCTCAGATTAAGTTCAAATTAATTTTATTTGAACTTTCATTTAATTTTTTAGGATATTTAAAAAAAGAGTTTTTAGGGACCCCTAGAATTTAAGTCGCCATGCAGTCGCCTCGAACGATGTGCAAAAATCTGACTATCTCAGAATTCGACGAAATTTGTCATGGTAACTAGATTTTGCGATACGAATCCAACGACGAACTCCGTTTTTTTATACGAGGTCTAGAGAACATGTATTATAGTTTTCTAATTATGGTGGTAAATTTTCATTTTGCCCTTATTCACAAAAAGTTCAAATTTACCCGGGTTTTACATTCTTCCCCTCTTAAAAGAATTTCGTCCCCGAAATTCACACACACATACACACGTAATCGCATGCATATGCTACAGTCATGTAATAGCAAATGACTATAATAATGTACCTCCATCCTGGAAGAGGAAAGTGTAATTCGTACGAATAGTGTCCTCGTGCTCCCATGTTGCCTCCTCCACTCCTCGGTGATGCCACAACACCTTCACTAGTCTCACGGTCTTACCTCGCAAAACCTGCTCCCAACTATCCATGATACGCACCGGTCCCTCCTCAAAGGTCCCATCCGCATCAACAACAAGCTCGCCCCAGTCCACCACATGAGTCGGATCTGGAGTATATTTTTGGAGCATGGAGATATGGAATACCGCATGAACACCCGATAAATTTGGCGGTAAGCGACCGTACCAACCCTCTCAAATATCTCAAAGGGCCCGATATACCTCGGCGACAGCTTTCCTCGCTTGTCGAACCTGACCACTCCTCTCGTAGGCATCACCTTCAAGAAGACATGATCTCCCACCTCAAACTCTAGAGGTCGCCACCGTCTATCGGCGTAGCTCTTCTTCTGGCTCTGAGCCGTGAGAAGACACTTCCGTATCAAGTGCACCTTTTCTGAGGTGTCTCTAATCAAGTCCAGACCCGTAGAAGGTCTCTCTCCAACCTCCGTCCAACAAATCGGAGATCGACATGGCCTCCCATATAGTGCCTCATAGGGTGCTATCTATATGCTCGCCTGATAACTATTATTATATGCGAACTCCACCAAGGATAAATGATCTTCCCAGCTACCCTTGAGATCTGGGACACATGTCCGTAGCGTTTCCTCTAATGTCTGAATGGTCCGCTCAGACTGACCGTCCGTCTGGGGATGAAAAGTAGTGCTCATCATTAGCTGTGTCCCCATGGCTCGTTGAAAACTCTCCCAAAAATGAGCCGTAAACCTGGGATCCCTATTCGATACTATAGATACGGGTACCCCATACAACCGGACAATCTCTCGTATACATAACCTGCAAAATTCCTTTAGTGTGAAGGTCATCCGTACAGCCAAAAAGTGTGCCAACTTTATAAGCCGATCCACTATCACCCACACTGCGTCATGTCCCTGCGATGTCCGTGGCAAGTAAGTCACAAAATTTATCGTGACATATTCCCACTTCCACTCAGCTACCTCCAATGACTGAAGTAACCCTGCTGGTCTCTAGTGTTTAGCCTTCACTTGCTGACACGTGAGACATTTACTAACAAAATCGCCAACCTGCCACTTCATCCCATTCCAATAATACTGGCGACGAAGGTCATGATACATCTTCATGCCCCCTGGATGAACCGCAAAACGGGAGCAATGGAACTCCCTAAGGATCTCCTCCCTTAGATCTGCCAATTGAGGAACCACAACCCTTCCTCGATACCGAAGACTACCATCCGAGTGAATGACCCAGCCCTCGTCACCTGTACCTGCATGTACATGGTCCCGGATGGACAATAGCTCCATGCCCTGACTCTGGGACTCAATTACCCTGCTCAGTAGAGAAGGCGTAACTACCAAACTCCGTAAAGTACCTTGAGCCTGACCCATATAACGTAGCCCAAACTGTCCCACAGTCTCGAGCATCTGTCACTCTCGGGAAGTCACACTAGCCATAACTCCCCGTGACTTTGGGTTGAGTGCATCAGTCACCACATTTGCTTTACCAGGATGGTAATGCAAAGTGAAGTCATAATCTTCGAGGTACTCCATCCACCTGCATTGCCTCATCTTAAGGTCTCGCTGTGTAAAAATGTACTTTAGACTCTTATGGTCCGAAAATACTTCAAACTACTCGTCGTATAGATAGTGACGCCAAGCCTTCAAGGTAAAGACAATGACGCCAACTCCATGTCATGTGTGGGGTAATTCTGCTCGTGGTTCTTTAACTACCGAGAACCATAAGCCACCACCCTCCCGGACTGCATCAAGACACACCCCAGTCCGTCCTTTGAGGCATCACAATACACTATGTACCTCTGTCCCCTTTTCGGGACTATCAAGATAGGGGCTGAAGTAAGTCTCCTCTTTAACTCCTGGAATGCCTTCTCGCAAGAATCATTCCACTCGAACTTGACCTCTTTCCGAGTCTACCTAGTCATAGGTGTAGCTAGTCGGGAGAAGTCCTTAATAAACCACTGATAATACCATGCCAATCCCAAGAAGCTGTGTATCTCGAAGACTGACTTCGGCCTCTCCCAATTCATGACTGCCTCAACCTTCTCCGGGTCTATAGAGACACCCAAAGCCGACACCACATGTCCCAAAAACTTCACCTCTGTAAGCTAAAATTCACACTTGCTGAACTTAGCGTACAACTGATGGTCTCTCAAGTCTTGGAGAATAATCCTCAAGTGACCCTCATGCTCCTCCTCAGACTTGGAATAAATCAAGATGTCGTCAACAAAGACTACAATAAATTGATCAAGGTGGGATTAAAATACCCTATGCATGAGATCCATGAATGCTGCCAGGGCATTCGTCAATCCGAAAGGCATGATAGTGAACTCAAAATGCCCATACCGCGTCCTAAACGCTGTCTTAGGATATCCTCCTCCCTAACTCTCAACTGATAGTAACCGGTGCGGAGATCTATCTTGGAGTAGATCCGCGCCCATCTCAGCTAATCAAACAAGTCATCAATCCTCGGCAAAGGGTACCTATTCTTGATAGTAACCCTATTTAATTGTCGATAATCTATGCATAGTTGAAGGGTTTTGTCCTTCTTCTTTGCAAATAACACTGGAGTGTCCCAAAGTGAAGTGCTCGGTCTAATAAATCTTCTGTCTAACAATTCCTACAATTGGACCTTGAGTTCTTGCAACTCAGCAGACGCCATCCTATGTGGAGTCATAGAAATGGGCGATGTACCGGGATGCAACTCAATGGTAAAATCTACATCTCTATGTGGAGGTAATTCCGATAGTTCATCCAGAAAAACATCCTCATATTCTTACACAACTCAAGGTAGACCCAACTCTTGTCTCGCCTCGTCCTCCAGGGTAAGGCTTGCAAGCCAACCCATCAACTGTCCGTGTCATCTAGAGTCGTACACGACTTGGGGTAAAGCATCGTGCTTATTCCCCTGAAACACGAAACAAATATCGTCTGGTGTGTAGGTAGTAACCCTCTTACGAACACAATCAATGACGACTCGGTGTGCAGTCAACCAGTCCATCCCCAGGATGACATCGAATTCCAACATGTCTATGACCCGAAGGTCTACGGTGAGTAGAATCCCTGAGATCTCTAACTCACAACCCCGATATATTTGGTCAAACCTCACCCTAGCACCTAGGGGAGAACTCACATGCAATTACTCTTCCAAGGTCTCAGTCTTTAAACCCAAGTCTTTCACACAAGATGCAACAATAAATGAATGTGATGCACCAGAATCAAATAATACTCTAGCCCATAAGCGAGAGAGCAGAAATGTACCTCGTATAACTGATTGGTCTGCTGGCTTAGTCTGTGGCATCATAGCATAGACATGCCCCTGTGTCCCCGAAGTCCTGGTTTGTGAGCCCTGCCCTCGACTACAACCCATACCCTGGCCCATCTGGCCTACTCAGAGTTCCCGCTCGTGAAGTGGTAGGAGCTTGTGCAACACCCTGGAATGGATACTGACATCCTTGGCCTATGGTGGGGTAGGAAGGAGTATAGTGAGACTGTGAATATCCCACTGATGACTGGGACTGAGACGTCCCTGGCCCTGGGATCTTTATCTCTGAGGACAATCCCACTTCATATGCCCTAGTTGGTGGCAATGATAGCAAGTCCGTTGGCCTACCTGAATAGGAGGCCTCTGATTTCCCCCACCTCGGGAGGACTGACCTTGGCCTTGGCCTTGATAGCCGTAGCCTTGCCCTTGATGCCCATGAGGAGCAGAAGTCTTCTGCTTCTTCCCCACACCAGAAGAAGACTATTGACCTTCTTTCTTCTTATCTTTACCGCCCGCTTCCCGGATGTTCCTTGCATCATCAGCCTCTCTCTCAATGGTCATAGCTATCATAACCATCATGTCCAATTCTTGCAAAAGAAGACCCATAATTTTGCCCCAGAAGGACAACTTAAGGCAATCCTCAAACTTCCTCACCTTGGCCATATCTGTGACCACATAAGGGTAAGAAAAACGGGCTAGTTCAGTGAACTTAGCCACGTATTCCATCATCGTCATCGTTCCTTATCTCAACTCTAAGAACTCCTTGGCCTTTGCATGTCAAGCAGTCATCGAGAAGTACTTACCCATAAAAAGCTCTCAAATTCTCCCTAAGTCATAGCCTCCAAGATCCTGGAGTCCTTTACCCAATCCCACCATAACTGAGATTCTCCTTCCAGCTGAAAAGTTACCAGAGTTATCTTGGTGGCATCGGAGGTGATCTCCATAGCCCTCAAGACCTTATCCACTTGCCAAAACTAATGGTCAGCCACCATCGGATCCGCCCCTCCCAGAAAGACTGGAGGATTGTGCGCTTTGAACTTCTGGAGGTTACTTGATCCTCTTTGACCCACATTTGCACTGTTCTGTGCAATAGTAGCAGCTGTAGCACTAGTTTATGCTATGGTAGTAGCTGTTTCACCGATAGCCTCCACAAAGGCTTGGTGATCAAAGGTTGGTGGTGGTTGGTTGTTGTTCCACCCACCGCCTCGACGTCCTCGTCCCCTTCCTCTATTTTTCATCTACACACATGTAAAATAACAATAGAGTCTCACATTGTATCCCAAGATAGGGATCAAGTATAAATGTAAATAATTTTCTCATTGTCCCCCTAGTAGAACGTGTCTTACATACTAGGAGACATTTACACCATGAACTATCCCGTTCATTCCTTTTCCGAACCCCCAAGGTTATATTTTCTAACCCTAGTGTTCCTCTTTTCTATATACATTTCTATCATGTACATAATTTACAAAATAAGTAACACATAACATGTAGCAAGTAGAGCACATCACATGAAATGCGTATGAAATGCAATGGTCTAGACCCATGCCCATCAAGCCCTAGGTTAATCGCATACCTATGCTCTGATACCAAGTTGTGACACCCCAAAATTCGGGGGTCCGTTGATTACCCATCAACCCGAGGAATACCCGTAGATACCGAGTAACTCGATATCACACCGTTATGCCCCATTTTACCGGGATCCATAACTTAACAAACTTTGGGCAGAGTCTCCTTCGTACAGGGAGTTCTACCTAAAACCCAACCTGTACAATATAACTTATCATGACCCATCCGAGGCCCAATATAAACAATGACCGCACCGGGTCCATTTATAAATAAACATTGGCCACACCGGGTCTAATTACTCATACTTATATCAAAACATGCAAGGTTACTTTAACATTAGTCCATATATGTTCTATTACAATTAATTTACATAATCTACATGCCAAAGACCAAGTTTTCATAAACCTTTTACAAAAAAAACTCGAAATAAGGCCACAAGTCAGCCCCCTTCAAGCCTGATGCTCTCCAAGTAAGCCATCTGCAGGTGCAAACCCCACACCTGAAATATTTCCCGCATAGGGTGAGCCAACGCCCAGTAGAGTAAATTCTACAAAGGCTACTCCCCCTAGATGTTCATGCTCATGCAACATTCATTTACAACATATAAACAATCATTCCTTATAAGGATATTGTAGATTAAAGTCATGTACTTAGTCATAGGCTGTTAGGTTGTTACCTTATACTTAGGAACACGTTAGATAGGTTGTTATTTTAGATCCTATTTTCTAGCTTTTGTATCTATCTGTTCAGATAGCTTTTGTAACTCTATTTAAAAGCCTTTCGGCTGATTAATGAATTAAGTCATTTTATTCTCTAAAACTACATGGTATCAGAGCTAAAATTCTCTTAGAAACCCTAGTTTGTTTTTTTTTTCCTATGGCTAATGAGTCAAACTCTGGAGCCATCTCTTCCATTCGCTCCACTCCTGCACTTACCAGTTAGTCTGTTCTTTCGTCTATGCAAGTCATTGTGTATAGATTGAATGGTCAGAATTACCTTGAATGGTACTAGTCCGTAAAGCTTACCATTGATGGTAGGGGAAAATTGGGCTATCTAACTGGAGAAACCAAGGAGCCGGAGGCAGCAGATTCTGGCTACAAATTATGGTGTTCAGAGAACTCCCTAGTTACGACATGGTTGCTCAATTCCATGGATGCCTCAATTGCAAAGCCTTATCTATTTATGAAGTTGCTAAGGAGGTATGGGACTCTGTTCGTGAAACTTACTCTGACTTGGAGAATTCTTCACAGATCTTCGAGTTGAAGACTCGACTGTGGCAATCCAAGCAAGGGAATCGTGATGTCACAAGCTACTATAATGAGATGGTGGCGTGGTGGCAAGAACTGGATCAATGTCATGATGATGTGTGGGAGAGCCAAGCAGATTTTCTCCGACAGAAGAAGCGTGAAGAGAACGATCGCGTCTTCATACTGCTTACCGGGATTTAGCGTAACCTGAATGATGTAAAGGGAAGAATTCTTGGCCGCCATCCTTTTCCTTCCATTTGAAAGGTGTTTTCTGAGATTCGTTTGGAGGAGAGTCCCAGGAAGATTATATACAACAATGATCCTTCTATAGCAGATTCCAGCTCCGATACGTCTACATTGTTTGTCAAAGGGGCTGAGAAAGGTGGTGACAAGATAAAGAAGCCATGGTGTGACTTCTGCAAAAAATTCTGGCATAGTCGTGATATTTACTGGAAAATACATGGGAAACCACCTGGTGGGAAGCCGCCTCGTCCTGAGCGAGCTCTTCAAACTGTGGCTGAACTTCCTCAAGAGCATCACATCAACTCCGGGCAGTCTCCATTCACGAAGGAACAAATAGAGTAATTGTTGAATCTATTGCAGTCATCTCAAGATAAACCTCCCTGTTCCTTTGTCCAAAATGGTAATCCTAAGTCCGTGTCATCCTTTGTTTGTTCCCAACTTGAGACCACCTGGATTATTGATTCAGGGGCCTCCGACCACATGACTAGTTGTTCCAGTTTTTTCTTCTCATATAAACCTTGTGTAGGAAATTGCAAAGTTAGAATAGCAGATGGTTCTTTTTCTACTATTGCTGGTATAGGCGATATAAAACTTTCTGATGTGCTAACCTTGTCTAATGTCCTACATGTGCCTAAATTATCTTATAATCTTATCTCTATCAGTAAACTAACATCAACTCTTAATTGTTCTGCCACTTTTCTCTCCTCCTACTGTGAATTTCAGGATCTAGCCTCGGGGACGATGATTGGCAGTGCTAGGGAGTGTGATGGCCTTTACTTTCTAGATGAGGGAACGTACTTGAATAAAGAGGCTCGACGGAATACTTGCCTGAAAATTGCTTCTGATTTCAGTAACGATGAGATTTATTTATGGCATTTTAGACTAGGTCATGCAAATTTTCATTATTTAAAACAATTGTTTCCTGTTTTATTTCGCAATAAAAATCCATCTTCTTTTCAGTGTGAAATCTGGGTGTTATCCAAGCATCATCGCAGTACATATTCTCCACGTGTTTATACACCTTCAAAACATTTTGCACTAGTACACAGTGACCATTGGGGTCCTTCAAGAGTGTCTACTTGTCATGGAAAACGTTGGTTTATTACTCTAATCGATGATCACTCTAGAGTTAGTTGGGTTTATTTACTCAAAGAAAAGTCTGAAGTGGAAACTGTTTTCAAAAAATTTTATCATATAGTTCAAAATCAATTTAACACGAGTATACAGATTCTAAAAAGTGATAATGGTCGTGAATACTTTTCTCAAGTCTTAAGAAGATTTTTTGATGAAAAAGGAATTGTTCAACAGAGTTCTTGTAATGACACTCCTCAATCGAACGGAATTGCCGAGAGAAGAACAAACACCTTCTTGAGATAAGTCGTGCTTTACTTTTCTCTAATAAGGTTCCTAAATATCTGTGGGGAGAGGCTATTTTTCATGCCACTTATCTGATGAATAGATTGCCATCTAAAATCTTAAAGTTTCAAACACCAATCACTTGTCTTCAAAATCTATTTCCACAATCTCGTTTGTTTAATACTATGTCCTTGAAATATTCGGATGCACTATATTTATTAGGAATCCTATTAGGAATGCTAGTAAACTTGACCCCAAAGCCCGAAAATGTGTGTTTGTTGGGATTGCTCCGAATCAAAAAGGGTATAAGTGTTTTGACCCGGTTTTTAAAAAAATGTTTGTCACAATGGATGTTAAATTCTTTGAAAATATTCCTTTTTTTAATCCTCATCTTCAGGGGGAGAACTCGGTTAAAGATTCAAATTTGGAAAATCTAGGAATATCAAATAATAGGTTTAATCCTCATCACAATCTCATGAACATTGCGAATAACAAAAACTGTGATCTCTTATTAAATCTAGATTTAGCTTTTCTAGGATCTGATTCTAATAGAGGAAACGAAAATATAAGGCAAGTTGAAGAGATAAATGTGAGAGAAAATCTAGAGTTAGTTAACCAAAGTGACACTTCCTTAAGTCTAGGAAATTTGGATATTCCTGACCTTCCTCATCGACGAATTGAAGCCACTGCACTCTTGCCTCGTCAATAATCTGAACCAAGGCAGGAAAATGAAATTGGTAAGTCTTCTGGCCCTTCTAATCCTGAGTTTGATCTGCCAATAGCCCTTAGAAAAGAAAAAAGGTCGTGTGCCAAATATCCTATGTCTTAGTTTGTATCTAACTCAAAAGTCTCATCTTCGTTTGCTACTTTCACAACAAATGTCTCGAATGTTCAGATTCCAAATAACATATAGGAGGCTCTAAAAGTTCCGGAGTGGAGAAAGGCTATTCTTGAGGAGATGAGTGCTCTTGAGAGAAATCAGACATGGAAACTTGAAGAGCTTCCAAAGGACACTCCCACAGTTGGCTGCAAATGGGTTTTCACACCAAAGTTCAACGTCGACGGAACACTTGAGAGACACAAAGCTCGACTGGTTGCCAAGGGGTTTACACAAACCTATAGCATTGACTACACCGAGACTTTTGCTCCGGTAGCCAAACTTAACACTGTTTGAATTTTGTTGTCTATTGCAGCGAATTTAGACTGGCCTTTACGACAGTTAGACGTGAAAAATGCGTTTTTGAATGGCAGATTGGAGGAAGAAGTCTACATGCTTCCACCGCCAGGTTTCGAACACAAGTTCAGAGCCAAAGTGTGCAGATTGGAGAAGGCGTTGTACGGACTCAAACAGTCATCGCATGCGTGGTTTGAAAGGTTCACCCAAGTGGTGAAGAAACAAGGCTATTCTCAAGCACAATCAGACCATACTTTGTTCACTCTCTACTCCAGTGGTGGAAAGATTGCAGTTCTAATTGTCTACGTCGATGATATACTTCTCACCGGAAATGACCAAGAAGAATTGGAAGCAATGAAGAACAAACTCTCCAAAGAGTTTGAGATCAAATATCTAGGAGAGATGAAGTATTTTTTTGCTATGGAGGTTGCACGGTCTAAACAGGGAATTGTTGTTTCTCAACGGAAGTACATTATAGATCTCTTGAAGGACTCGAGAATGAGTGGTTGTCGTCCTATAGATACTCCTATTGATCCAAACAAAAAGCTTGGTAATGTCAACCGAGGAAACTCGGTGGATATTCAGCAATACCAGCGGCTTGTTGGGAGACTCATTTACCTCTCCCACACACAGCCTGATATTGCATTCGCTGCGAGCATGGTGAGTTAGTTCATGTATCACCCTTATGAAGAACACCTTGAGGCTGCCTATCGGATTCTGAGGTGCTTGAAGAGCAGTCCTGGTAAAGGTCTTCTTTTCAAAAAAGGAGATAGTAGGAGCATCGAAGCCTTCATGGGTGCAAATTGGGCTGGTTCCATCACGGAAAGAAAATCGACTTCAGGATATTGCACCTACGTATGGGGAAACTTGGTAACCTGGAGGAGTAAAAAAAAGAGTGTGGTTGCTCGGAGCAGCGCAGAGGCCGAGTACAAGGCAATGGCTAATGGAGTCTGCGAGATTCTATGGATAAAACGAGTTCTCAAGGAGCTGAAACTGGAAGCCAATCTACCTATTAAGCTATTTTGCGACAATAAGGTTGCAATAAGCATTGCACACAACCCCGTACAACACGACAGGACCAAGCATATAGAGGTTGATCAACACTTCATAAAGGAGAATTTGGAAGCATGAGTCATCTGTATTCCTTTCTTGAAGTCCGAAGATCAGACTGCAGACATCTTAACGAAGGGTTTATTCAAACCGACATTTGATTTTCTCGTAAACAAGTTGGGCATGTATGATATCTATGCACCAACTTGAGGGGGAGTGTAGATTACAGTCATGTACTTAGTCATAGGCTGTTTGGTGGTTACCTTATTCTTAGGAACACGCACTACAAAAAAAATCAATTTTTGCGACAAATTCTTTCGTCGGTAAATTCAAAAAATTCGTCACAAATTATTTTTTGCGACGTTTTTTTTTATCGCGTGTTCGTCGCAATAGCCTCGTCGCAGAAAGTATTTTGCGACGCAATTTTATTTTCATCGCAAAAAAGTTTTTTTTCCGACGAAAAAAAACGTCGCAAAAAACTAAAAAACGTAGCAAAAATCTATTCCACTAGCGTAAAAAAATAATTAAATTAATATTTAGCGACGAAAAATAATTGTCGCAAATACTTTTTTACATAAATAAAAAAATTTTAAAAAATAATTAAATTAATTTTAGCGACGAAAAAATCGTCGCAAATACTTTTTACATAAATAAAAAAATTTTAAAAAATAATTAAACTAATTTTTAGCGACGTAAAAAAATCGTCGCAAATACTTTTTTACATAAATAAAAAAATTTTAAAAATTAATTAAATTAATTTTAGCGACGAAAAAAAATCGTCGCAAATACTTTTTTACATAAATAAAAAATTTTAAAAAATAATTAAATTAATTTTTAGCGACGTAAAAAAATCATCCCAAATAAATTTTTACATAAATAAAATTTTTTAAAATACTAATTAAATTAATTTTTAGCGACATAAAAAAATCGTCGCAAATATATTTTTCATAAATAAATAATATTAAAAATAATAATTTAATTAATTTTTAGCGACAGAAAAAATAATTAATTAAATAGGACTGTGGATACGTACACAACTGCATTTGAGCAATTAAATAAGAGCCGCAAAAAAAAAATTAATTTCATCCATATTGAGTTATAATCACACCTTTC
>CM042190.1:1346316-1366719 GCA_023539305.1 Ilex asprella | reverse complement strand
ATATTCATCTCAATGTTAATATATCAACACATGCATATATCAACAAGCACATTCAATCATAAATCATATCATAAGCATATGATTCCACAAGTTATCACATAACTTAAGCATGTTATTTCAATTCAATCAAACAACAATTTTCAAACACTCAAGGCATTTCACCAAACACCTTCAAGGCATAATGTATATAACACATAGCATGCCTTCACTTTCACTAAGGTACATAATAAATAACATGTAGCTTCCATATACCAAAATCAAGCTAGCAATTATCATAAGCCATTTCTATGCTAAGTTACATAACAAATCGCATGTAACTTCCATATACCAAAATCAAGCTAGCAATTAGTTTGAGCCATTTCTATGCTCACTTTTCCATTTCCATAACATAAACATACATATATATCAATACATAAGTTATATATGTCAATACCATAATAACAAGTTACAAGAAAATTTCACAAGTAACTTCCCTAGACCAAATTTAACAAGAAATTTATCTAGGCCATTTCTATATTCCTTTCATGATTCCCATGACTATAGAAAAGTCATAACAACTCTATGCATCTAACCATTACTTATGACACCGTAGGTTAGAAATGAACTAAGGTAGGAGGGAACCCTACCTCTTGGAGCGTGAGATAAAGACTAGAGCTTCAAAACTTTAAGAACACCTCAAGATCCTTGATTTATCCAAAATCCACTCTTTGGATCTTTGGTAAAATTCTTTGTTCTTGGTACGTACACGTAGCCCTCGTCGAGAAGATGAACTTTGCCTTTTGGTTCGGCGAATTCCGATCGACGAAACTCCCAGAATCGGAGCGGGAAGCTTGAAGATAAATTTTTTTTCTCTCTTTTCTTGGACGGATGCTTACAGCTAATGGGGAGATATTTTTCTTCCCAAAAATCTGATTTAAGAGGATATTTATAGGCGTAAATGAGCGGTCTACATCGCACCGCATATTTTCGACTTTCAGGTCCGTTTTTCATCCCGAAATGATTCATTATACCTCAGATTAAGTTCAAATTAATTTTATTTGAACTTTCATTTAATTTTTAAGGATATTTTAAAAAAGTATTTTTAGGGACCCCTGGAATTTAATTCGCCACGCAATTGCCTCGAACGACGTGTAAAATTCGACTATCTCAGAATTCGACGAAATTTACTGTGGTAACTAAATTTCGTGATACGAATCCAACGGTGAACTCTGTTTTTTCATACGAGGTCTAGAGAACATATATTATAGTCTTCTCATTATGGTGGCAAATTACCATTTTACCCTTATTCCCAAAAAGTTTAAATTTACCCGGGTTTTACATTAACACTGGGGAATTACCTCAAAACACGTTAGGATCAAATTCTACAGGAATTAACGTAGAGGTTTCTTTCTAAACTCATTCATTAAGGCTAGGTTAACATATATGTGTGTTTTGATTCTAAATCATATGTATATGATATGTAATTATTGGTTCTTGATTTTCTTGCAAATTATATCATGTTTTGAATGAGATTATTATTCGATAGTAGTCATAAAACTCTCATTCTTGCTATCAAAACTTTAGTTTTTAAGAAATATAAACTTTATACATGATATTCCATTGTTCTTATTTAAAAATTTTAGTATTGAGTTTTGAACAATAAATATAATGTTCTTGATGATCTCTTACATATTTTTTTGAATTGCTCCATTGATAAAACACTTGTGAAAGCGTGGTGCTTGGTTTACATGTGATTTGGTGAATTGGTTTGGTATAGTATCTCTTGTATGAGTGGTTTGATGACGTAGGTGATCATTGATCAGGTATCGTAGGGTGGATAAATGAGTTTCTTATCCTGAGTGTGTTTGAAGGTTTCTTACCACTCGTAGTGAGGTTGGTGTCTTATAATAACCAAATTACTATTCACTCACAGGTATCGAGGCTGGGGACTAGTAGACTAGGTTGGATTCGTCACTGTCAATGCATCAATATACGTTTTTTCTAAAGTTGTGTATCCTTATGAAGTTTGGGTGAGTGGGAAGGGGGCTAGGATATTCTTAATGTGTATTCGTGGTAGTCTTACTATATACTTGAATTACAGTATTGACAATGGTTTATTATTTGAAAGTTGGTTTTACTTCTTCATTTATTCTAATAAACTATCACTATTTTATTTCAAAAGTTATATGTCATATTTTGTAAAATGAGATTGACATATATATATTTTTTTTAAATCTTGTTTGAGTTTGACAGGATTTTTCTATAGAGCTCCACCTCCTTACAATAACATCTTTTTTAGATTACGGGTTAGAATAGGAGCTTGGGTTGGATGAGCAGATAAATTTGGAAGCTCAGACTAATGGGGATGCAGATCCCGAGGCAAATGTCTAGAGATACTACCTTAGATGATGACTTTTGAGTATTTTAATTTGAATGATGTACTAAACATTCAGTAGTTAGTTAGTTTTTGAGAATAATATTTTATTCAATTTTTGGGTGTAAGTGCCAAGTTTAGGGATATTGGTTTTTGGATTATGGTTTAAATGCTATGAATTTTGAATGGATTTCTTTTGGTTTATGGTTTTATTACATGCTCTCATGGTTGAATATTGTAAAGATAGTAACGCTTTCTAGGGTGGATTTTGGGGTGTTCCAAGTTTGGTATATTAGATTAGGTTGAGAAAATTCTTGACTTCAATCTTATGGAAATTATGGGTTTTTTATTTAAGTGTGAGTTGGGATCTGTGGCATAATAAAGGAAACTAAACCATTTTTTGTTGTGCAGAATGGAAGGGAGACGAGAACGTGGACGCCCAACTAATCCCCCACCATCGCCTAGGGTACCACAAATGACGTTTACCAATGCTTCAGGGAGCTTATCACAACCGTTGGTGCAAGGACCACTAAATGGAAACTAGATCCGAAGGATGGTGGTTCTCCAGGAATTCTTGAGACAATGTCCACCTACTTTTCAAGGAAGCTCCAACTCTGTAGATGCGGATAAGTGGATTCGCAGGTGAAGAAGATGTGCAATAACATCGAATTTGAAGAGGATCTGCAGGTTGGCCTAGCTACATATCTACTTGAATAATAGATAGATCATCAGTGGGACTCTATGAAAAGAATGAAGAAAACAAATGCAATGACCCGTGAGAAGTTCAACCAGGTATTTTAGGGCAAATATTTTCCTGAATCGGTGGAGGATAGGATGAGGTGTAGATTTTCTGGCACTGTGACAGAATAACATGACTGTAGCTTAGTATGAAGGTGGGTTTGATGATCTCTCGGACCTTATCTCAAAATTATATTTGATTTCCTTATTATTATATACTTAATAATCTCCACACGTTTAAGATTATAGATGTTCATCAATTAAATATGTTATTGACAATTATATTTGATTGACTTCTTTTTATTGTTGAGATTTTACAAATCAACTTATTTGACATGTCAAATAATTAAATTCACCTAGAGTGTTTGACATGGACAAAAAATTATGAGTTTTCTCAAGAGGACATCTCATCAACCTATTTAAATACCGAGACGTGGTTTCATTTAATAATTTATTTCTACCATGTAAATAATGTCATCTCCCAATTCACTGAGTTTGTTGACTCAAATATGAATATCATTCTTTGATAAATTAAAGTAACAATCATTAGAAGTATGTGTCCATAAAATATCTCAAGATTAATAGTTTAAGAAAACATAATAACCATGATGTATTATTTTCTTATTTAGTCAGTAAAAAAAATAACCTCAATAATTGCCATGTTCAATATACAAAGTGTACTAGTGCAACAATTTGAGACATTAGATAGTCTCCTATAGTCAAGACAAACTATGCCATAAGATTACACTATAATCCTACTGATAGTATGTCTAATTCCATCTAAGATTGTGAACCTTTACTTATATCATACAAAGATCTGATAATCTGATTTTTTGTGTAAAGTTGAACTCTACACATCAGATTATTTACAATGTATAATAAATGATATACATGCATAACATATATTTAATATAATGCAAATATTTTATCCATATAGTTTGTCAATCAAAAATGAAGAATTTTTATTAAATAATAAATTAATTTTTATCATAAAAAATAAATTTAACTCTATCAAAAGCAATTGCAACCTGAGCAAAACATGTTGTCCCTTATAAAAATAGTTGCCCTTATTTATGTCAGGGTGTTCCTCTTTAATCTCGGGTTCCATTTACACATATTAAAATTTCAAAATTTATTCTTTTGGATTTGACAACATATATTAATGAGTACATCTGATTGAGATAAGAAACAAGATAAACTAGAACGGTAATGCTACATAAACTCGTAAAATCGACTTATTTATTTCTATTTATTAACAATTGGTTGATACATCTACGTTTTTTTTTGTTTTATATTATCATCAAGGGTGCTCGTGTCAGCTTACAGTCGGTCACCTTGACTTATCCCCTATTTGATCTGATTAAAAGTAGGTCATCCATGTTTGAATTAGAGAATTCATGAGGGATAAAATCTCAAATGACTTTTCACGTTTCAAACTCAATATATTTGAGTTTATAGTTCAGACCCGTCTTCACTGAACTACCATTTACTATTAATGATTATTTTTATTTCAACCTCTAAAATATGTAAAATTCCCTCTTAACAAAAAGAAAACAAATTTAAATCTTCTCATGACCATTTTTCTTCTTTCCCCACCCTCTCCACCAACTTCCCACCCAAAATTATTCTTTGAAATTTCTAATATTTATCTTTGTCCTCCTACTTTCTCCAATTTCCTAATATTAGAGGAAAAATGGCAACTTTTATTCAATTTTAGTAACAACATTTTCAATGCATTAATTTCTCGCACGCATTGACAGTGTCATAAAATCTAATAATAACATTTGATGGTGTAAATTAACGTGGGTGAGTAGAAGGTGTGAATGATATGTGGCAATAAAAACCTGAGTTACAAGGATCGTGTTGGTTGTTGAGAAATACCTAGGAAATTTAGGGAAGGGGGGACGCACACAACGGAAATATAGTGGTTCACCAGCATGGGAGCTCGGCTAGTCCACTCTTCAATGGAGGCTCTTGATCCCTCTTTCTTTATTGATTATTGGGATGGTTTACAGTGTAAACTTGAGAAAATTAGGGTTCTCCCCCTACAGTGGAGGCGTTGCATAACATTTATAGAGCTATTTCTTCTTTTGCGGGATCTCTGCCGAGATCTTTGCCTTTCATGCGTGGAGTCCTCCCTGATTTTAGGAGAAGATCTTGGT
The DNA here is from genome assembly GCA_023539305.1 of Ilex asprella. Lineage (NCBI taxonomy): Eukaryota > Viridiplantae > Streptophyta > Magnoliopsida > Aquifoliales > Aquifoliaceae > Ilex > Ilex asprella. Next base: position 1,361,466 of record CM042190.1, on the reverse strand, counting down.
TGGTTGAGAGTTTTGTGCCTTGAATGTAGCTTAGCCCTTGTTTTGGGGATGTCTTCTATTACTCAACTGTTTGTTTCTCACTTCCTTGGTTATGAGCTAGGAGAGGAGCTCTGGCCCCCTGGTCTTTCAAACTCTGCAAATTTTTTCTGGCCTCCAGGTCTGAGCTCATACTTGGAATTTAATTTGGGTATCATCAGTTGCCCCCCAGCCCTTGGTCGAGGGCTGAGCTACTTTAAAAACCAAACTTGACCAACACATGGCAGACCTTGACCCGCATGTGGGAGTTATCTTTTGGCATTTTTCTGCAATCATGGCTTCCTTGATTTCTGTGCGCGTTTCAGCACACGTCTTTCAAGTTATAAATACCCAAACAACTACTAAACCGCCTTCTTCCGCTGTCCAACTTCCCTCTTTGTTGTTCGCTTCTCAATCCCTTGGTTTACTGGCTTACAACTTTCTGATTTCTTACTCAAAGTCGAGTTTCCTTGGTTCGATTCGAAGACTTTCACTACCCCTTCCTTTGATTTCTCTTTGAGTTGCAGTTCATCATTTATCTCAGACTTAGGTATGTCTCTTGTCCTTTTTTTCTCTTTTCTCACTCTGGATCCCTCGAGTTCGAGGTGGTTACTGCATTTCGGGACTTTTTAGCTCTTTTATTTCTGGAACCAAGACTATTTCTTGTCTCCTCTTCATTTCTTTATGGACTGGGATTCTATCGTACGAATTCTAGGTGTTGGAAGCTACTGTTCTGACCCTATGGTTATTAGGGAGTGTTTAATTAGTGTTCCTCCTCTCTACCGTTCTTTCAGTCTCCCTTTCTCTTGTCCAATCATGTCTGCCCCCTCTGGAGTCATTCCTTCCTCTGTTTCCCTCTTAGGAGATAGGTCTACCGAGGGGGATGTCGACTTATGAGAGGTGGGAGATGAAATTGATAATTTTCCAAGCGTCGGCTCTGTTGATGCTAAGGTAAAATTTGAGGAGCCTCCCTCAACCTCCTCTCCAGTACCCACCAAGCCCAGCAAAGGTAAAAGCAAGGTGAGTGGTGTGGGAGTTTCTGCTCATGCTGCTAGCTAAGGGCATGCCTTCTGAACTACTGAACTCGTGGGTGCTAGTGAGGCTATTCCCTCTCTTATGAAGATCTTCAGTACTCATTACGGTTTTCCTCCTGGCATCCAGACCTATTGTCTTGATGAATTTACCTCGTACGTTTCCCAGGTCCATAAGAAGGTTTACTTTTTTGGAACTGTCTTTGAGAATGGCCTCCGCTTTCCTATTCATCCATTTATTAAGAATGTCTTTACAACACTTCAATGTTTGTCCCACCCAATGTTATCAGAACCGGACCGGCTATCGAACCGGCAAGAACACCAGGTTAATGACTCACTGGTTCAACCATTGGGTCAACTGGTCGAACCGGTCATAAAATAAAAAAATAAAAAATATATATAATAATTATAAAAAAATAATTTAACTAAAAAATATAAAATATATCTGCAATACTTGTGCAAAATATAAAACACTTGTACCAAATATACAGTACCACCATTCTCATATACAACACCTGTCCAAATTATGAGTCATCCACCAACTAGCCCAATATATAAATAGAAAAAAAAAGTATGTAGACTTGTAGAGTTGTTGTTCAAAAAAGACTTGTAGAGTCACCCACCATATATTTGAAACTCCTATGGCAGTTTGTGTGTGACACAGAGAGAGAGACACTAACCGAGTGAGAGAACTTCTACCAGAGGAGTCTCGTTGTAGCAGTCTCGTTCTACCAGAGCTTCTAGCAGACTAACTGAGAGAGAGAGAGAGAGAGAGAGAGAGAGAGAGAGAGAGAGACTGACTTGAGTCCCTAGCCCTCGCCTTCTCTTCCTCGCTTTAGAGGTCGCCGGAGTGATGAGTCCGACCGTCTGAGTTGTAGGTGGCTGACTACTGTGTTGTGAACGCGATTGATTTAGGGCAGATGGCCCCAAAAATGATTTTTTTTATAACCCTTGAAATGCAAACCGCCCGGTTTTTTCAAACCGCTCGGTTCACGGGTTTGGTCAAAAACCGGCCGGGTTAACGGTTCACGCACGGTTTGCTTCCTTGTGCGGTCTAACTATAGAACCGGACCGGCTTAGGTCCTGGTTCACGGTCTAACCGATCCAACTGGCCGGTCCGGTCCGATTTTAATAATACTGGTCCCACCCAGTTCTTTCCTAACTTATGGGGTGTTTTGGTGGGTCTCTTGGTTTTCTTCAAAAAACACGGGCTTGGGGTCCCCATAATTTCTTTACTCGTGAATTTTTTTAATGTTAAGCACAATTATTCTGAAGGTTTTTTGTACATTTCTAAACGTCCTAACGCCAAATTGATTATCTCTGATCTCCCGAGCTCCCATAAACGCTGGAAAATTTTCTTCTTCTTCGTAGGGGGCTCATAGTGGGAGTATAACCCAGTAGATAGAACATATATTCTTCCAATTCTTAAAGCCTGGTCTGCCCCTGATAACTTGGGTGAGTGTCTACCCGAGCTGACTAGATTGAATTTGGTGGTTCGTCTTGTTAGCTGTGTTATGCTTATGTCATTTTCTAGGTATTCGACCCGAGCTCAGTGTTGAAGACAGACGAGTACTGTTGAGATTGGAGAAGTGTGATCGAGAAAAGTACTCTGAGCTCATCAGACCTTGGGTTCTTATAAGGCAAGGGTTTAGCTTTCCTGAGGTAATAGTGGAAGCCTCAATCCCTCTTTCTGTTGTAAGTGCTGAAGACATACCAGGTGAGACTTTCTTCATTAGCTCTCCTGTCCTTAGCCTTTCTTTTTTCCTTTCGATCTATTTATTTGCAATTTTTAGGTTCTTCCACGATGAAGCTTACCCCAGAAGAGCTCTAGTCTAAGCTCGATCAGTTAAAGAAGGGTAGCAAATGGAAAGCCGAGGTCGGCTCTGGGAGTAGCCTCGTTACTTGAGCTAAGGTTCAAAAGTTAGGGGTGCCCTCTTTTGCTCCGATTTTCGCTACCACCCCAGGGGTTCAGCCTACTTTTGAACAAGCTTCTGAGCAAGGACAGTCTTCTCCTTTCTCATCGGAGGTCGAAAAAGCTTTGGGGTTAATCCCCCACCCTCAACCTGATACTGTTTTCTATAGTCCTTTTGGAAAGACTCTCGAGTCATCTATGATGAGACCCAAGATTGAGGAAGGGAGAAATCCCAAGGTGGAGAAGTGTGAGGACTCCTTCTTCAAGAACACTAGCTTGCAGCTGGAACCATTTCTTCTGTCCTCCCTGATTCTGACGTTCAGAAGGCCTCCTCTATGTCTCTCGAGGAGTCTTTCACCTCAGCTCTCCAAGGAGCAGCTACACTTTATGGACTAATACCAACAGAAGTGCATATCCAAATCACCGGGCCTTACACCCAAGGGATCTTCTAGACCTTCTTGCTAACCCCGACCCTCACATCATGTAATCCATACGAGTCGGCCAAGTCATTGACTTAGCTCCCTCGAGCCCACTCGTCATCTGCCCATGTGGTGTTGACTCATTTCAGCACAATCAGCCATTTAATGCAATGTTCCCGTGCATATGCAATGTAATGCCTCACTGCAACTCTACTACAATGTTCAATATGCAATGTATGCCATATGAACCATTTCAAACCCAATTTATATAATCCATGACAAATTATATCAAAAGCATAAAATTTTCATGTCTCACAATGTCAATAAACTAAAATGCATTTATCAACATTTTATTCAAAACTCATATCCAAGCATGTTATCTCATATCAAGCAATAACACAATTTCAAATCAAGACATTATGTAAACACATAACATGCCCACAATTCACATAATTCAAGCAATTACATTAATCAATTTCTACATACCCATTTCAAGATAGAATGTATTCTACCTAATTTCAATACCCATTTCACCAAGGCATAATTTAAGCACACAACAAGCCCATATGACACCAATTGCCATAGAATTTTTCAAAATAAATTACCACATTTCAATTCCAAGCTAGGAATTTATCGTAATCTATTTATACTCTCATGTTCATACCCATTTCATTAAATTTTCTTTCAATAGGCAAGTGATATACACATCTATCAACCTACCCATTTCAATATAACATTTTAGGTTGTGAATACACCTAAGTAGGAGAAAAATCCTACCACTTGTAGCATGAGGAATGCCCTTGGGAAGCTCCAAAAAAATCAACCCAAGGTCAAATCATTCTCCTCAAATTTTTGGTTTTTTCACCTTCGGTGAAGGCTCTCGTTTTTGGTACATAGGCGTAGCCCTTGTCGAGGAGACCAGCTTTTCTTCTTTGCCCGAGTGGATTTGAGCTCTCTAGCTCCGTAGATCGTAGAGAGAAGTTGGAGAAAAATTGGAGTTTCCCTCTCCTCTCTATCGGCTGTGTATCGGTTGAACAATGGGGGAAAAATCTGATTTTTTTCCCTATTTATATTTTTTGGATGCTTGGTCCATAACGCGCAACACGTTCCTTTTTATTCCAAGTCCGTTTTCATCTCGAAATAATTAAATTTCGCTCCAGTTCGAGCTGAAAATATTTTTAATTTGCATTGACTTCATTTATTTCAAAATTTTTATAATTTTCCCAAAAATTTCGTATTTGGGTCTCACAGGGCCCGACTGCCTCGTAAAACGTGAAAAAACCTGACTATCTCAGAATTCGATGAAATTTGACATGGACACTAGATTTTACGAGACGAATCCAAGGTGAGGTCCGTTTCGTCATTCGAGCTCTAGAAAATTTTAGGTTTACAACCCGAACAAAGGTGACAATTTTATCTTTTTGCCCTTTATTTATAAAAGTTTAAATTTACCCGAGTTTTTACATTCTTCCCCCTTAAAAGAATTTTGTCCCCAAAATTCATGCACCCATGCACACATAACTACATGCACATGAAACAAGTAACTTTATACTTAAAACCATGAACACGTACTTCCATCCACGAGCAAGAACGGATAATTGGCAGGAATGGTGTCCTCACGCTCCCATGTCGCCTCCTCCACTCCCCGGTGCTGCTATAGCACATTCACTAGCCTCATAGTCTTGCCTCGCAAAACTTGCTCTAGGCTATCCATGATACACACCGGTCTCTCTTCGAAGGTCCCATCCGCACCAACCATCGATTCACCCCAATCCACCACATGCGTCAGATCTGGAGTATACTTCCAGAGCATAGAGATATGGAATACCGCGTGAACACCCGAAAAATTTGGTGGTAATGCCAACCTGTAAGCCACGGTACCCACCCTCTCGAGTACCTCGAAGGGCCCGATAAACCTCGACGACAGCTTCCCTTGCTTCCTGAATCTGACCACTCCTCTCTTAGGTGTCACCTTTAAGAAGACGTGATCTCCCACCTCAAATTCTAAAGGTCTTCGCTGTCTGTCGGCGTAGCTCTTCTGTCATAAGAAGACGTTTTCTTATTAGGTTTACCTTCGCTGAAGTGTCCCTAATTAAATCTGGACCCGTAGAGGGTCTCTCTCCAACCTCCATCCAACAAACCGGAGAACATCTAGGTCTCCCATATAGAGCCTCATAGGGTGTCATCTGTATGCTCGCCTAATAACTATTGTTGTAGGCGAATTCCACTAAGGGTAAATGCTCTTTCCAACTACCCTTAAGATCTAGGACGCATGCCCGTAACATGTCCTCTAAAATCTGGATGGTCCTCTCAGATTGACCGTCCGTTTGGAGATGAAAAGTTGTACTCATCGTCAACTGCATCCCCATGGCTCACTGAAAACTCTCCCAAAAGTGAGTCCTAAACCTGGGGTACCGATCTGATACTATAGATACTGGCACCCCATGCAGCTGTACTATTAGTCATATATACAGCTTGCAGAATTCTTCTAATCTAAAGGTAATTCGCACTGACAAAAAGTGTGACGACTTGGTAAGTCGGTCCACTATCACCCACACCGCATCATGCCCTCGCGATGTCCAGGGTAAGTGGGTCACAAAATTCATCGTGATATGTTCCCACTTTCACTTAGCTACCTCCAGTGGCTAGAGTAACCCTGTTGGTCTCTAGTATTCAGCCTTGACTTGCTGACACGTGAGACATCTACTGACAAAGTCTCCAATGTGCTTCTTCATCCCACTCCAATAATACTGGCGACGAAAATCATGGTACATCTTTGTGCCACCTGGATGAACTGCAAAATGGGAGCAATAAAACTCCCTAAGGATCTCCTCTCTCAGACCCGCCAACTGAGGAACCACAACCCTTCCTCGATACTGAAGACTACCATCCGAGTGAATGACCTAGCCCTCATCACCTATACCTGCCTGTATATGGCCCCGGATGGATAATATCTCCGAGTCCTGACTTTGGGACTCAATCACCCTGCTCAGTAGGGAAGGCATAGCTACTAAACTCCACAAATTACCCTAAGCCTGACCCATATAATGTAGCCCGAACTGCTCCAGAGTCTCGAGCATAAGCCACTCCCGGGAAGCCACACTAGCCAAGACTCCCTATGACTTTTGGCTGAATGCATCCGCCACCATATTTGCCTTAACGGGATGGTAATGCAAAGTGAAGTCGTAATCTTTCAAGTACTCCATCCACCTACGTTGCCTCATGTTGAGGTCCCGTTGGCTAAAGATGTATTTTAGACTTTTGTGGTCCGAAAATACCTCAAACTTCTCGCCATACAAATAGTGGCGCCAAGCCTTCAAAGCAAAAATAATAGCCGCCAACTTTATGTCATTTGTGGGCTAATTCTGCTCATGATTCTTCAACTGTCGGGAACCATAAGCGACCACCCTCCTAGACTGCATCAAGGCACATCCCAATCCATCCTTTGAGGCATCACAATATATTGTGTACCTCTGCCCCCTTTCTGGAACTATTAAAATATGAGCTGAAGTTAACCTCCTCTTTAACTCCTGGAATGCCTTCTCACAAGAATCATTCCACTCAAACTTGACCTCCTTTCGGGTCAACTTTGTCATAGGTGCAGCTAATCGAGAGAAGTCCTCAATGAACCGCCTATAGTACCCTGTCAATCCGAAGAAACTACATATCTCGAAGACTGACTTTGGCCTCTCCCAATTCGTGACTGCCTCAACCTTCTCCGGGTCCACAGATACACCCGAAGTCGACACTACATGTCCCAAAATTTTTATCTCAGTCAGCCAAAATTCACATTTGCTGAACTTGACGTACAACTAATGGTCTCTCAAGGCCTGACAGAACAATCCTCAAGTGACCCTCATGCTCTCCCTCTGACTTGGAGTAGATCAAGATGTCATCAACGAAAATCACAACAAACTGATTTAGGTAGGGTTGGAACACCCTATGCATGAGATCCATGAATGCTGCTGGAGCATTCGTCAATCTAAAAGGCATGACAGTAAATTCGAAATACCCATACCCTATTTTGAATGTTGTCTTAGGGATATCTATCTCCCTGATCCTCAACTAATGGTAGCCCATTTGGAGATCTATCTTGGAGTAGACCCTTGCTCCGCTCAGTTGATCAAACAAGTCATCAATCCTCGGCAAAGGGTACCTCTATTCTGGATAGTGACCCGATTCAACTACAAATAGTCTATACACAACCGTAGTGTCTTATCTTTCTTCTTGGTAAACAACACCAGAGCGCCCCAAGGTGAAGTGCTCAGTCTGATAAAATCCTTGTCCAATAATTCTTGTAATTGGACCTTGAGTTCTTGCAATTCAACAGGTGCCATCCTATGTGGAGTCATAGAAATAGGCGAAGTACTTGGATGTAACTCAATGCTAAAGTCCACATCCCTATAGGGAGGTAATCCCGGTAGCTCATCCGAAAAAATGTCATCATACTCACAAACAACCCGAGGTAGACCAAACTCTTGCCTCGCCTCGTCCTCCAAGATAAGGCTTGCTAGCCAACCCATCAACTGCCCGTGACATCAAGAGTCATACACTTCTCGAGGTAGAGCACTGTGTTTGTCCCCCTGGAACTTGAAACAAACGCCCTCGTGCGTGTAAGCAGTGACCCTCTTACGATCACAATGAATAACAACACGGTGTGCTGTCAACCAATCCATCCCAAGAATGATGTCGAACTCCGATATGCCCATGACCCTAAGGTCCACAGTGAGCAAAATCCTCGAGATCTCTAACTCACAATGCCGACATATCTGATCAACCCTTACCCTAGCTCCTAGGGGTGAACTTACAAGCAACAGTTCTTCCAAGGTTTCAACCTCTAAGCCTAATTCTTTTACATATGATATAGAAATGAATAAATGCGATGTACCAGAGTCAAATAACACCCTAACCTATAAGCGTGAGAGTAGAAATGTACCCTGTATCACCAACTGATCCACCGGTTCAGTTTGTGGCACCATGGCATAGACACGCCCCTGGGTCCCTAAAAGTTCTGGCCTACATTCCTTGCCCTCGACCTCGACCCATGCCCTGGCCCATCTGGTCTAACTGCAGAGTCCCTGCTTGGAAGTGGTAGGGGCCTGAATAGCACCCTGGAACTGATACTGACTTCCCTGGCTCGTGGCGGGGTAGGGAGGAATATAGGGTGTCTATGGCTGCCCCACTGCAGATTGGGACTGAGATGTCCCAAAATCCCAGGATCCTTGCCTCTGAGGGCAATCCCGCTTCATGTAATCCAGTTGGTGACAATGAAAACAAGTATTCTGGTCTTCCTGGTAGGTAGTCTTGAAGCTTCCTTCACCTTGGGAGGGTCGACCTTGGCCTTGGCCCTGTTGACCTTGGCCCTGTCCCTCAGACCCTTATGGGTTAGAAGTCCTCTACTTCTTCCCTGAGCTAGAAGAAAAGGATTGACCCTCCTTTTTCTTATCCTTAGCACTAGCCTCTCGGATGCTTCATGCATCTTCTACTTCCCTCTCAATGGCTATGGCTGTCTCGACCATTGTGTCCATGTCTTGTAGGTAGAGGCCTACAATCTTTCCCCGGATGGATAACTTCAAACCATCCTCAAATTTTCTTACTTTGGCCATGTTTGTGGCCACGTGATCATCAGCAAAACGGGCTAGCTCTATGAACTTAGCCACGTACTCCATCACTGTCATGGCGCCTTGCTTCAATTCTAAGAATTCCCGGGCCTTTGCATGTCGAACAGTCATAGGGAAGTACTTGCCCATGAAGAGCTCCTGGAACTCTCCTCATGTCATGGTCTCCAAGTTCTTGGAATCCGTTACCCAATCCCACCATACTTGGGCTTCTCCTTCTAGCTGGAATGCAGCTAGTCTTATCTTAGAGGCATCTGAGATGATCTCCATAGCCTTTACGATCTTATTTACTAGTCAGAACCAATGGTCGGCCACCATCGGATTCGCCCCTCCCTTAAAAACTGGAGGCTTATGTGCGTTGAAGTGTTGGAGGTTACTTGCACCTCCATGACTTTCATTGCGCTAGCTTGTGCAACGGTAACTGCCATCATGCCCATAGTTTTGTTAAATGCTTGTTGGTTAAAGGCCAGTGGTGGTTGATTATTGTTCCGCCCACTGCCTCAGCGTCCCCTTCCTTTACTTGCCATCTACACACATGTCAAATGGCAACAGCACACTAACTTAGTATCCCAAACTAGGGAACAAGTGTAAACTTTGAGAATTTTCTCATTGTCCCCCTAGTAGAACGTATGTTTTATACTAGCAGACATTTAAATCCCTGAACCATCTCGTTCACCATTTTTTTCACCCCAATGTTATGTTTTCTAACCCTAGTGTGTCCATTTTTCATACACATTTTACCATGTATATAATTCACATAACAATTATCACATAACATGTAGCAATTTAAAGCACATAACATGAAATACACATGGAATGCAATGGTTTAAACCTAATGCCCATCAAGCCCTAGGTAATTCGTATACCTATGCTCTGATACCAAGCTGTGACGCCCCTAAATTTGGGGGTCCTTTTTAAACCGTTAACCAACCATCAACTTGCGGAAATAACCTTTTTGCCTCAATTCTAGACCTTATATCCAAACAAATTCCCTTAATCGGGATTTTAACCCACGTATATACCCCGTGTTCTTTGTATCATTTAATTCTCTCGAGGTCCAACATGCCTCAAAATAGTTCATTTATAATCCATTTGTATCCTTTGAACCAAAGAAAACAAAGTCCAAAAAAATAGGAGAACAGTATTAAAATTTCCGAAATTTGCAGACAATACCGATACACAGTACCGGTACGTCGAACCCACTGGACCAAAACGTACCGGTACAGTCTTCCCAGATTTTTCTTTTTTCTCCTGTTTTTCATTTCCAATTCAATTCAAACCGTACTAAAACCAACCCAACACTTACTTAACATGTATTTGGGCATCCAACATGGTTTATATAAGATCTATTACAACATTTGCATGCGAATTCATTTAATTACATGCCAAAATAAATATTCATTGTAATGTCTTTATAATTTACTCAAAATAAAAGCCACATTCTGGCTTCTTCAACCATAAGGCTCAACGTGAGAGCCATCCACTGGCACGAACCCTGCACTTGAAATATTTTTTCATAAAGGGTGAGCAAAGCTCAATAGGATATTCCCTAAATAGGCTACTCCCCAACCCAAATGCACATGAAATGCTCATATGCAACCAATTCACTATGCACATATTCCAAGCATGAATATGTTATCAATGCTGAAAATTTACAATGCAATGCTATGGAATGAGATGAGACTTACTCTCCGCAACCAACTCGAGCCCTTCTCGGCTCTTCGACACATGCAATTGCTAATGTGCAATCACCCGTTATCCATGATCCCGAGCCCTCTCTGGCTCACCAACACATGTAATTTCCCATGTGTACAATTCCGTCATTTATGTTAAACATCAAATGACATTATCAATATGGGGTCTTGTATAGGGTGAGTATTTATGGACTTATACCAACGGCATCCAACCGACAGGGGATTTAAGGACTTCCATCGACGGTCCCGCGTACACCGACACACTTTATGGACTAATACCATCGGAAGTGCGTATCCAAATCACCGGGCCTTACACCCGAGGGATCTTCTAGCCCTTCTTGCTAACCCCGACCCTCACATCATGTACTCCGTGCGACTCGGCCAAGTTATTGACTTAGCTCCCTCGAGCCCACTCGTCATCCACCCATGTGGTGTTGGCTCCTTTCATGCACAACCACCCATTTAATGCAATGTTCCTGTGCATATGCAATATAATACCTCATTGCAACTCTACTATAATGTTCAATATGCAATGTATGCCATATGAACCATTTCAAACCCAATTCATATAATCCATGACAAATTATATCAAAAGCATATAATTTTCATGTCTCACAATGTCAATAAAATAAAATGTATTTATCAACATTTTACTCAAAACTCATATCCAAATATGTTATCTCATATTAAGCAATAACACACTTTCAAATCATCACATTATGTAAACACATAACATGCCCACGATTCACATAATTCAAAAAATTATATTAATCAATTTGTACATACCCATTTCAAGATAGAATATATTCTACCTAATTTCAATACCCATTTCACCAAGGCATAATTTAAGCACACAACATGCCCATATGACACCAATTCCCATAGAATTTCCCAAAATAAATTACCACATTTCAATTCCAAGCTAGGAATTTATCGTAATCTATTTTTACTCTCATTTTCATACCCATTTCATTAAATTTCCTTTCAATAGGCAAGGAATATACACATCTATCATCCTACCCATTTCAAGATAACATTTTGGGTTGTGAATACATTTAAGTAGGAGAAAAACTCTACCTCTTGTAGCGTGAGGAATGCCCTTGGGAAGCTCCAAGAAAATCAACCCAAGCTTAAATCCTTCTCCTCAAATTTTTTGTTTTCTCACCTTCGGTGAAGGCCCTCGTTTTTGGTACGTAGGCGTTTCCTTCTTGGCCCAAGTGGATTTGAGCTCTCTAGCTCCGTAGATCGTAGAGAGAAGTTGGAGAAAATTTGGAGCTTCCTTCTCCTCTCTATCGGTTGTGTATCAGCTAAACAATGGGGGAAAAATCTGATTTTTCTCCCTATTTATATTTTTTGGATGCTTGGTCCACAACGAGCCACACGTCTCTTTTTATTCCGGGTCCATTTTCATCCCGAAAAGATTAAATTTCGCTCCGATTCAAGCTCAAAATATTTTTAATTTGTCTTGACTTCATTTATTTAAAAAATCTCATAATTTTCTCAAAATTTTCGTATGTGGGTCTCCCGAGGCTCGACTGTCTCGTAAAACGTAAAAAATCTGACTATCTCGGAATTTGATAAAATTTGACATGGTCACTAGATTTCGCGAGACGAATCCAAAGGTGAGGTCCGTTTCTTCATCTGAGCTCTAAAACATTTCAGGTTTATAACCCAAACAAAGGTGGCAATTTTACCATTTTGCCCTTTATTTATAAAAGTTTAAATTTACCCGGATTTTTACATATTATTTTTGGGATGAATGTGTAATTTGGGTAGTTGAATGAAGGTATTGTATAAATGCTAAGTGGTAAATGATTGTACTTAAGTTTATTTTGAGAGTTCAATAGATGCTCTAATTGTCTTTATGAAACTTAAGTACTTGAAAATTTTAAATTCATTTGATAAATATTGCATATTTGTTACCTAAATCACACAAAGCATGTCAAATCACCTCCAAAAATTGGGGTGTGATAGAATGGTATCAGATCTTAGATTTTAGATCTTATATGGGAATTGTGGTAGGTGAGTCAACCAATTTTTGTTGTTAGATTGAATAACTTGAAAATGGTATCAAAATTTTAGATTATGAAGGAAATAACTTGTTACATGGAATTTAAGTTATGATAGAATGCGTAGCAATTAGCGTACCGAAAATAAGTTCCTAGTATGAAACTTCTTTTTAGGAGAGCAGATTTGAGATCCTGAATTTTTTTAAATGGAAACATTAAAGATATTAATAATATTAGGGTCCATAAGTAATGAGAATGACAATGGGAAAAATCACACAATAAGTAAATGAAACATAAAACAACCAAAGGTTAAGCTCTTTTCAAGGTGGTGCTTGCACATGGAATTAGTGGTCTTCTTAAATTCTTTCGACTGCAATATAATGTTGGATAAAATATATTCAAAATATGTATGTATCCCTTTATGTGTATTCATTAAACAAAGATGAACTGAAATCTCATATTGGTTGTAGCAAGAGATCCAAGTTGATTAATAAAACCTCATCCACGCTTCTATAGGTTAGGCCCTTTTAGAGGTGGTGCTTGCATTTGAGTTTATTGTTCTTCTTGGGGTTTTGTAAGTATAGTATGATGTTGGGTAAAGTATGTTCAAAATATGCATGTATTCTCTTGTATGTGTTCATAACAAAAAGGATGAACTAAAGTCTCACATCGGTTGCGGCAAGAGGTTCAATTTGATTGATAAACTCTCATCCACTCTTCCAAAGATTAGTCCATTTTGGAGGTAATGTTTGGGCTTAGGCTTATTGGTCTTTTTAGACTCTTGAAATTACAGTACAATGTTGAGTAAATTATAGTGAAAATTGGAGGTGAGTCCCCCTAGATGTACTTGTTTGGTGATAAGTTCGACAAGAAAACTTATGAAGGGCTAAGTCCATGTTTAAAATTATATGTAATTACTTAAGTCCACTTTTTTTATCTCAAAAACACCCCAAATGGTGTTAATTTTGGTTAATTATGCAAATTTACAGGTTAGATGTTTGAGATATATATGGTAACAGATTGTTCAATTTTTTTATGAAAACCGAATATATCATATTATGATACGTGAATTACGACAAAATTATTGTGCTATTAATTCAAATTCAGATCAAAAGTTTTCATTCAAATTCAAATTCAAATTCAAATTCAAATTCAAAATCTGGATCACAGACCATCAAAGTAAAACCAAAGGTTGTGATCAGTAACATATCTACAGGAACATCAATGTCACAGTAACATCAACAGTACTCAAGCACATTAATACATTGAAATTATGAAATCAATTTTCCAATTATCACACAGTAGCATGATCTATTTTCATGTTACTATGAACCAATGAATTTCGAATGTCTTGAACAACGAAGGAAGCAACAAAAATGTTCACATGTAATTTTATAACACATTAATTTAATAAAAGTAACAAGAATAATTCCCCCAAGTTACATGATGTACAATTCCACCAAGCACATTAATACATATGTTACGATTTTACGGGTTTGAAGATTACCCTATTCATAACATTGTCCAACCCCAATAATCACTTTTTTATTTTCAATTGCAAACTTTTTAGGCGTATATTATATAACACACTTTTAATTTTTTGCCATAACATCAAAGTATTGTACTCAGTAACACATCGACTTTTACAAATTACAAGTCTATATTGTGTTCACTATAACATCAAATTTTGAAATATTATAGTAAAAATACAATTCAAAAATTAAAAATTTAGAAAATTTTTAATAGTAACTTCGCCAATGGAACTTGAAGAGTAGAATCGATTTTTGCTCTTATGGTCTGTAACCTCTTTGAATTTTGAATTGAAGTGGTTTGGGTAATGATGGTTAAGGGTTTTCGAAGAAGAAAATCCAAAAAGATTTGAGGAATTTTTGTCAAATTTGTAGGATAGAATAAAGGGAAAATTTTCTATGTAGAGTGACGAGAATGTAGGATTTCTCCGGTTGATATAGAAACGACAATATAGACGCCGTTTGTGGTTTTCCAAAAAATAAGGGTACAATAGTAAACTTGATAAAAAGTGGACTTATAACCAAAGAATTTTTCTTGCAGGACTTATCTCCAAACAAGCCCATCTAGGGAGACCGGTTTCCAAAATTTCCTAAATTTTAATCAAACTTAGAGGTGACAATCTTAATTCATTATCTGTTAATCCATAAATAAATGGGTTGGGTAATTATATGAATTAATATGGGTTCTAAATAGGTCTGGTAATAGAATTCATTTTAATTAAGTGGGATAAGATGAATTATAAATGGGTATCTGTTGAGTTGAGTATTTATTTTTTTATTAAATAACACAAGTAATAAAATTAAATAAATATGCTAATATACCAAAAAATATACACACACTAATCTATACTACTTATAAATGTTAGCATCTGCGAAAAACTTTTGATTTCCTATTTCACCCATAATTATTACAATAAATACAA